>CM076585.1:19218554-19313554 GCA_038430175.1 Ficus hirta | reverse complement strand
AAATCAAGCTCGCTAAAAGCGTACTTGTTTCAGCCTTATCGTTTTTAGCAAAACGCTTTTCTATTTCCTCAAGAAATTCCTTGGCAGTAGTAACCTTTTCGGACACAGCGCCCCTAAAGGCTTCTGGAATTCCACGCTTTATGATCATGAGACTCATGCGATTTGAACGATCCCACCTTTCCATATCCCGTTTTTCCTCAGTGGAACTTTTGTCCGTAAGGTCAGCGGGTCGTTCAATCCTTAGCGCAAGGTCTAGATCCATGCACCCGAGAACGATCATAACGTTCTCTTTCCAATCCTTGAAGTTGGTCCCATTTAACATGGGGATGGAATTGACATTAGCAGATATAGTAGAAGCAGATACACTAGCTGAACAGAGAACAAAACAAGCAAAATAACATGTTCACATAAGAATCCATATCATAAATTAATAAATTTAAATAATGGTGGGCCCCATCACAAGATACCTAGCACAATATTAATATTTAGTCTTTGGACATAAATATTAACTTGTAAATGATACTCTTGGTGTAGTAATCAAATATTGACAATTAATCCTGTCAAGCGATAAGTCTTTCTTTGGATCGACTTATTACCCACATGGAAAACCTAACAATCGTCACATATCTATTACCACAGGTGTGCATGCAATTCGGCCAAATATTAACCTTCCTTTGGGCCGATCAATATCCGCATGAATTACACACACACAACCATCTTAATATTCCGAATAAATTAATCTACACAAGAGAGGTTACTTTGGTAACATGTTGCTTCAATTAATCTATTTTAGAATATTAAATATCCAAAAGATATAACCAATAAACCAAAATTTGAATTTAATTAAATTTTTTTTTTTAATTTGGCGGTCAACGGTCAACGGTCAACTTAAAAGTCAACGGTCAACAGTCAACGCAAAATCAATCCAGAAGTCAACGGTCAACAAAAGTCAACGGTCAACCATCCATACTGACCGGGTCGAGACTAGACCGGGTCTGGTCAACCCAATCCGACCCTGATCCAACCTTGCCCAGCCCAAAAAGAAAAGAAATTGGGCTCAAGGCCCAGAAAAAAAACCCTAATTCTTTTCTTTTCTTCTTCTTCCTTCTTTGCAGCCGCCGGCCATGGCAGCAACCAACACAAAATTTTTTTTTTTTTTTTTTTAAAATAAATTTCTCGTCCTTTGCTGCAAAAGTGCAGCCAATCCCATCTAGTTTTTTTTTTTTTTTTTTTTTTTTTTTTTTTTTTTTTTTTTCTCAAAATCATAAAACCGTAAAACATAAATGCAAAACCTCAAGCAATATTTAATTCATAAATATATCTCCAAAAAAGTTGAATCCGGGAATTTTGAGAAAAATTAAAAAAAAATAAATCAAAGAATCCATAACCATAACCATTCCTAAATCCAATTAAACCAAACTTAATTTATAAAGAAAACTTAATTCTTAATGATTTAACATGGAGAAGGCTCTGATACCACTTATTAGATTAATAAACTGAAAACTTTAATGGAGAAAATCCATTTATCCAAGATCCACCATGTCAAATCATCAAGAGAATGAAAGCGGAAGCATACCTTGATCCATGAGAAGGAGACGATTATGAGTTATGGATCTTCCAATTCAATACGATTTTCTTTAGAGAGAAATCTCTGTATTCTTCCTGATGATGGGATGTCAGAGAGAATAGAAAAATAATGTATTATATGAATTGGGGACCATAACCGTTTTATATAACTGTAGTAGTTATACTTTTCATATTTCTATTTTGGCCCATCATAAAATTAGAAATATGAAATTAGACCTCTACACATAATAAACCCATACTTTAATTAATGCCCAAAGCCCAATAAAATTAAACCTTAGTTAGATCACTTTAAATGGGCTGTACTTTAAGATAGCCTATAATACACATTTAATTACATATGTAGACCCACATGTTTAATTATTTTCCAACAGTATCCGAATATTGCTTATGAGATTGATAGAGTTTTGTTTAGTACTGAGTCAGATGTCATGGTTTGGACTTGTTCTTTGGATGGCTAGGTTACTTGTGCTGGTGCTTGTGCTTCTCTTATTCATGCTGGAAACTTGTCAGTTGCGGTAAGCAAATTTGGGCAGCCTTTATTCCTCCTTCCAGATCTATTCTCACTTGGAAGTTGCTTGACGATAAACTTCCTACTGATCAAGCTTTGAAGTAGCGTGGATTTGTTTTCCCTTCTCGTTGTTGTTTTTGTTACTCTGCTGAAGAAAATATGCAACATTTATTTCTCACTTGCCCTTTTGTTGCTGGTCTTTGGGATGCGGTGACTTCGGCTTTTGGTCATCGTATCATAGTCAATGGTGCCGTTTTGGATCTTTGGAAAAATGCTATGAAAGTATCTTTGGCTCTCAGAATGAAAGAACAAACCTGGATAGACATGCCCAGAATGAAAGAACACTTGTACTGTAAGAAGAACATCTTTCCCTACAATATCCCAACAATGTCGGTAGAATTTACCAGAGAAACCATCAGGGCCAGGGGCACTAAGAGGATCTATAGCAAATACAGTATCATGTACCTCTTTGGAACTAGGGACACTAAGGAGAGTAGAATTTTGCTCAGAAGTAACCAGTCTCGGAACATGTTGTCTAATAATAGAAAAATCAATATTGTTATTTCCAGGGAAGCTGCTCATAATAAGATATCACATGGTCGCTAATTTGGTTAGGATCTGTAGTTATCTTGTTTCCAATCTGCACAGACGACAAAGACTTTCTTGCTTTTCTACGCTTGAGAAGAGAATGAAAAAATTCAGTATTTCTATCTCCGTCCACCAACCATTTTGTTCGACCCTTTTCTCTGAGGAAAATTTCCTGTTGTTTGAGAGCTTTGTCAAGATCAGCTAAAGCATCCGTCTCAGTACGAAAGAGATCATCCGAGAAACCTTCTAACCTTATCTTATCCTTGAAATTATACATGCAGTAAAGAACAAATTCAAAACATGGATGTTCTTTAAAAAAAAATAATAATAAAAAAAATTGAAAATCAAAGAAATAAAAATCTTAATCTCTAACCCAAACCTTAGATTTATCCCACCTCCCATTTTCCATGTTCGACAACAATAAAACCCACAACAAAAGCACAAGCATTTTTTTTTAAAATTTTTTTTCGGGATTTTAAATCAAGATTGAGGTTTGTGGTTCACCAAATCGCATCAGAAGAGAAATAGCGAGGTAGAGAAGGAAAGGGGCTCAACAGTTACGTGGCAGAGGTTTGACGCCTGGGCCTGGGGGGAGGCTGCCTAGGCTCACGGTGGACGGTAAGGGACGGATTTGGGAGGATAGCGGCAGCTCACGAAAGAATTGGGCACGACGGATCTAGCTCCATTTGCAGACCAATGCTTTTTTTTAATTTTATTATTTTTATACATGTTCTTGAGTTATTTGGGGTATTATAGTCTTTTTATACAGCCACATGATGGAATTCCATCTAATTTTAGACGTCTTAGTGAAAAAGGATGTTTTTGCTTCTTTTTTACGAGTTTGAGCACCTTTTAATCAAGAAAAAAAATTCAGGGATCAATCGTCATTCTCATAAATAGTTCAGAGATTATCATAATAATTTATCTAAAAAAAAAAAAAAAAACAAAACAAAACAAAAACAAAAATAAAAAAAGTTGAAGTCTGAAAAATAAAATTTTTAAAAAAATTGAAATACCGTATGTATAGTTTGTATTTACTCAAAATCTAACACACTAACTTTTATTAGAATTTATTACTAGAACCGATTTGTAATTGGGATTAAACTTTTTTGTATTATAAGATCATTTGAGTCAATATTGATATTTATATTTTCTTGATTTAGAATACAATTACCATTTAAAAAAAAAGAAAAGAAAAAACATACGTTGAGTTCTATTCGAAGTTGATCACTGGTCGGAGGAGAGAGGGGAAGCACAAGGGTCCTAGTACGAGTTTTTATGGAGAGCGTGAATTAACTCAAAAATTTGAACCAAAAAAATTTAAAATCTTTCATCATCATTTATCAATTTTGTATCTTTAAGGTTTTTTTTTTTTTTTCCTAAATGAACTAAACTTGTAAGTTTAATTTAATTCGAAGGTTTAGAGTTCAAAAATTTTGAATGTAAAAATAAGTATAATTGATTTTGATTCATTTAGATTTTAAAACGTGAGTATTATAAAAAAAACGAAATTTAAAGTTTGTTTTACAAAACCTATGTAAATATAATATTTCAAAAAATTTCAGGAAATCTATGTTTCTGTTGACATTGTTTGAAGGAAATCAATCAACGTACTTTATTAATTACTAGTAAGAATTAGCATGTGCATTTGCACGGGCTATTTGCATTGAAAGAATTTTAAATCTTTATGTATTCCATATAATTTAGGAATAAATTTTTTTAGTGCAAGTCCAAAATAAATAAATAAATCCAATATATACAATCTCACAGCACAACTTCCATCTTTGAATTCCTACAAAATAAATTCTCTTCCTTCTCTTATCTAAACCTCTAAAACCTTCTTTAAGTTCTTTGACCTCTCAATCACCAAAAGTCAACTGAAGAAAATTTTCTCCAACAAACAAACCAAAAATCTGAGGAAAAAGAAATAAAAACAAAACTTAGGGAATTCGAGTATTTGATGTATCTTTTTAACTCCAAATTGCAATATCAACTTCCTAAAAGCTAATGAAAAAGTATAGTGCTTCCACTCAAAAACATGGTAAAAGCTAATTCATGAAATGAGAAGCTAATAGTGGGAGCAATACAAATATTTTTTATATTTTTTTCAGTAAAGGGTGTGCAAAAGATAAACCATTGTCTTAAGAGTAAAAAAATTAAACTCATAAGCTCGCTTAAAGAAGGTAAAACATTCTATTTCCACATATTATATTGTCACCTTAAAATTCTCTAATAGCTCCCAATTGCACATTTTTTAAAAGGATCAATTTCGACTTTGTTTTTCCATTGTCCTTCTCATCATCACCATCATCATAACTAATGCTCGACCTAATAACTCTTTTTTTCCCCTCGAAATCACCCTCTTCACAAAATCAAATCTCTAAGTCCTCAACCTACCTAAACTTATGAATGTCCATCTACATCATAAAGTTTAGTTATCAATGCTGTCGGAAGTAATGTAGACATGATCAATTGGCCATATTCTTTTATCAATTCCTCAAATTCTTACCCTGTTCCTCTAGAAAAAATCCTAATTTCTATTAAATATAATCGTCAAAACCATCAGAGAGTTATATATTAAGAATACCTAATAGTTGAATTAAGAAAGAAATATGATCTGTAAAACAAAGAGCAAATTTGTAAGGGAATTAACAGCACATATGCATGATATTTATATACATCTCTACTATGAAATTGTACTTCTGTCATCCTAAAAAGAGAAAAATTGTAACAAAACGTTGAAACAAAGTTGCAGTCGGAAAAAAAAAAAATTTATCACAAACTAAGTGTAAACCTTTGTAATTCAATTCGAGTGGATTAGGGGAAAATAGCAAATCCATTCACTGAATAAGTCTCAATTTTTCAATTCATGATGTTAATTAGTACTTTATTAATCCCATATTGCCAAAGATTTTCTGTTTTGGATGATCAATTAAACTATAGTTCCCAGCAAAAAATTATCCACCTGGTTCCCAGCAAAAGATTTTCACTACCCTTCCTTCAGACATTTTTACAAACAGTAAACATGCAGTATTGAAAAGTATCCAATAATCACTAACATCAGCCTTACTCAGAGATTAGAAAGAGAAACAAAAACAAAGATTAATTTCTCCAACATCACCGCTTGACGCTGCTGCGTAATAGAAGGGAAGATGAAGTTTGACAATAATAATGAAAAAATAAAACTACATTACAAAAGGTAAATCGTAATTTGTAAAGCGAGAAATAGTATCCTAATCAGGAGCCCTGATTCAAACAACATACTAGACAGATAAGCGTGCTTGCAACTGCTTAACGATCCTCCCACCCTCTGACAAACTAGATGAATTTCAGTTTTTTACAAGAGCCCGTTTTCCACCTTATTGTCCAGCCTCTCATTTACAGAGACGACATCGATTTTCAACATCCTCAAATCTCGAAAAACATTCTTATTCCATCCTCCCACACCCTTGAAAACTCGAATGACTTGTCAATTTTTCCAATAGGGCCCATTTTCCACCTTTGCTTGTCCAGCCTCTCAATTTCAAAGACAAACACGTCACTTTCCACCAACCTCAAATGTCTCCAAAAACATCCTTATTCCATCTCCTAATCGTTTCCTTAATTCCTTCCAGTTTCTCCATGAACTTGAATGAATTTCAAAATGATATATATTAATAATACATGTACAATGATTTATATCTATATTTTTGGTAAAAGCTGCAAATCTAAGCCATTCATAATACATGTTTGAGCTAATTCTATTTCTTATATTTCTCAACTCTCAGAACTTCCCAATAATTCCAACTCCCTCCCTCCCCATCTAAGAGAACCCAGCAAATCAAAATTTTTTCCTCCTCTAACCTAAACCTCCAAATACCCTATTCAAGTTCTATGATCTCTCAACCATAAAAGCCAACCAAAGCAAATTTTCTCCAACAAACAAACCAAAAATCTGAGGAAAAAGAAATAAAAAACTATAAAATTCCAGTTTTCAATATACCTTTCAAATACCAAATTACAAATATTGACTTCTTAAAATCTAATGAAAAAATAATAAATTCAGTATATTTGGGTCAATTAGGGGAAAAGATAAACGCAGGGGTGGCGTCGTGCTCTCTAGGAGAGTTTTTTGGTATTGCCGCCTTGGTGTGTGCAAGGAGTCGTGTGATTGTGTTTCCATGGCCATGGAAGATATAGTCGGACGGTGGAAGTCCCTCTCCATTACTGAGGAGGAGGGAGAGATTGTGGGGATAGATGATGAGACGCTTGAAGAGGGTGAAAAGGAGGCCCAGAATGGTATTTTGGGAAAGGTCTTAACCAAAAGACCTTTCCAGAAAGCCTCTTTCCGGGGGGCTATTGCTAGAATGTGGAAGGTTGAAGGTGGGTTTACAATTCGCGAGATGGTGAATGATGTTTTCCTTTTTCTTTTTAGTGATGAGAAAGAAAGGAGAAGGATCTTGGATATGGAACCGTGGGTTTTTGATAAATATCTGATTGTTTTGAAGGAGGTGAATGGTGACGATGTCCCAAATTGGGGTGATTGGTGCTTTACCCCTTTTTGGGTGCAGGCTCATAACCTTCCGATTCGGGGGACTGTTGAGAAAATAGGGATGATGATTGGTGAGGCGACGGGGGTGGCTATTAGGGTGTGGAAGGATAAAGATGGGAAATGCAGTGGAAGCTTTCTTTCGATTAGGGTCCTGGTGGATGTCTCGAAGCCAATTCGAAGAGTTGTTCCAGTAAGGCTAGGATCAAGCGGAGTAGTCCATTGGGCAGAGTTAAAGTTCGAACGCATTCCAGATTTTTGCTATGTTTGTGGCCGTATTGGTCATATTGCCACGGAATGCCAAGATTCGGCGGCGAAGTCGATGATCGAATCCAATAAGTTTCAGTATGGGGATTGGCTTATAGTGCCAAATTTTTCAAGCTCTGGGGGAGGAGGAGGTGCTGGATCTCGAAAGGATTTCTGGGGAAAAAGACTTCAACACGGTGAAGGGAACCCTGCAAGTCCTTGGCCGAAGGCTCCGGCTAGGCTGCCAGATTTTCCAAATCAGGGATCTGATTCACAAGCCCCCAAATCCTGTGATTTAAGTCCAAATTATGGGAAATCTGGTTTTAATTCTAAAGATTCGAATGGGGTGGCTTTGATTAATGGACCTCCTCCCATTTTGGAATCTTTGACTTCTCCTTTGGTGAATGAGACAGTTAATAACTTGGCTGGGAATTCTTTTAATGATCCACGTGAGGAGCATGTGACTTCTAAGGGGTCTTTGGAAGAGGCACGTGAACAGGAGCATGCTGACCCTAAGGTTCCCCTTTTTGAATTTATGGCTGGTTCTAACAGTAAAACTACACGTAGAAAGGAAAAGCTTGTGACCCGAAAGAATGTTGGTGCCTAGTTGGTTTTGGGAACGGGCCCTGATGGTCTAGGTGGGTCGAAGAGAAAGTTAGTTGGCGATTTGATTACGGGCGATCGCAAAAGAATGGTGCTTGGTGACATCTCGAATACCGTTATATCGGCGGAGGTTGCGGTGCAAGCCCGCCAGGAGCAATGAGTGTGATTGTTTGGAACGCCCGTGGATGCCCGTGGACTTGGGGATCCACGGGCGTTCGACAAGCTTCGGATGATGGTCCGAAGCTTCTCCCCGGACTTAGTTTTCATTTCGGAGACTAAGTTATGTGGTCGGAGGGCAAGTTTAGTAAAAAGCAGACTTGGTTTCGATGGAGGGATGCATGTGGATAGTGTAGGTAGAAGTGGCGACCTCATTCTTCTCTGGAAAAAAGATTGGGATGTGGTAGTTAAGGGATATTCTCGAGGCTTTATTGATTGTTTGTGACTTCCCCCGACGGAAAGGATTGGCGCTTCACAGGTTTCTATGGTCATCCTGAGAAACTGCAGCATCATCTCTCATGGGATCTCCTTCGCCACCTTCATCGGCAATTTACTTTGCCTTGGTTGATTGCAGGAGACTTTAATGAGGTTTTGCATCTCTCGAAGAAGAAAGGAGGAGCTGCTAGACTGGATACCAGTATGTTTGGCTTCCAAGATGCTGTGGTTGAGTGTGAAATTGACGATTTGGGTTTTCAAGGCTATCCTTTTACTTGGAATAATCATCAAGACCCACCAGGGAATATACAAGAAAGACTCGATAGATGTTTTGCGGATTCAGAGTGGAAGGAGATGTATAAAGATTGTAGAGTCTTTCATAGGGACTTTTTTGGGTCGGACCACCGTGCCATTCACCTTCTATTAGATTTCAATCCGCAAGCTATTAGAGACTCATGGCATTCGGATCGAAGATTTGTTTTCGAGCCTTTATGGAGAACGAAGGACGAGTTTAAAGAGGTGTTGAGGGAGGCGTGGGTTCGATCGAGCATCGGAGATGATGGTAAGGCTCTTCTTGATACTCTGAAACGTTGTGCAGGGTCACTCCGGAGTTGGAGTAAACGAACGTTTGACAACATTCCAAAGTAGGTAGCTTCTTTACAAAAGGAATTGACTGAACTCAACAAGTGTGATTGGAGCACGGAGGTTAGGAACAAGTGTAAGAAGATGGAGATTGAACTGAATCAACTACTGGGACTAAAGGAATATTACTGGAAGCAAAGATCGCGAGTGGATTGGCTTCGAGGGGGTGATCGGAATACCAAATTTTTCCATAACAAGGCATCACATTGACGAAATAAGAATTGCATTAAAGGGTTGGAAGACGATATGGGAGTTTGGGTCACCAAGAAGGAGGATATTGCTGCTGTGCTTAATAGTTATTTTACTGATATCTTTTCGACAACACGTCCAGATGAGGAGACTTTGGGAGTGGTGTTGGAGGGCGTGAAGAAGAGAGTGACACCAATTATGTCTAACTCTTTTGATGCTCCATTCTCAGCAGAAGATGTTAAAAGGGCTGTGTTTACTATGGGAGCATGGAAGTCGCCGGGCACCGACGGTTTTCATGCCAGTTTTTTCCAAGAAAATTGGGAACTAGTTGGTGCAGATGTCACTCATATATGTCTAAAGGTGCTTAATGGTCTTTGCTCTATTCGGGAATTAAATGCAACTTACATTGTTCTAATTCCAAATATTAAGTCTCCGAAGAAGGTATCGGATTTTCGACCCATTAGTCTTTGCAATGTAGTGTATAAGATTATTACGAAGACCTTTGCTAATCGTCTGAAAGTACCCTTGCCTGATATTATTTCGGATGAGCAGAGTGCCTTTGTCCCAGGCCGTTTGATTACTGATAATATTATTACGGCATTTGAGACCATGCACACTATTCATAGGAAGACCGGAGGGAAAATGGTTTGATGGCGTTGAAGTTAGATATGAGCAAGGTGTATGATAGAGTTGAGTGGTCCTTCCTTCAAGCTATCATGGTACGTCTTGGTTTCTCCAATCATTGGATTATGCGTATTATGGATTGTGTCTCAACTGTACACTTTGCTTTTCTCCTAAATGGTGAGCCAGTTAGAGATGTTGTCCCTTCCCGCGGCCTTAGACAGGGATGCCCCTTATCTCCATACCTCTTCCTTCTTTGTGCAGAAGGTCTTTCGAGCTTGATTCGGAAGGCTCAATGTGATCGTTCTATGCTAGGTGTCTCTTGTGCGAGAGGAGCTCCCCGGATTAGTCAGTTATTCTTCGCGGATGATAGTATCATATTTGGTAGAGCTGATTTGGATTGTTGCCAGTTGATCAAAGAAATTTTGGCGAAGTATGAACGGGCTTCGGGTCAAGTGATTAATCTTCAAAAATCAGCCATCAACTTCAGTCCGAATTTGTCAATTGAGAGGAAAAACATGATTACAGATTGCTTAGGATTGCCAACAGGGGGAGTCTCATGATATTTATCTTGGGCTGCCATCTTTTGTGGGTCGGGAAAAAAGGAGAATTTTCGATTGTATCCGAGAGAAAGTTTGGGCAAAGTTGCAGTTGTGGAAGGGTAGAATGTTCTCAGTGGGTGGGCGAGAGATCCTTATTAAGGCAGTAGCCCAAGCCATATCCACTTATGCTATGAGTGTCTTTAAGATACCCATCACTCTCTACAATGATCTCCAATCTCTCATTGCTCGTTTTTGGTGGGCTGGCGGCTGTGATGATAGGAAGATCCACTGGATTAGATGGGAGAAGCTTACCATGGCTAAATTCGATGGTGGAATGGGGTTTCGAGATATGTCAGCTTTTAACAAAGCTTTGTTAGCAAAACAAGGTTGGTGCATTCTTACGTCTCCTTCTTCCCTTATGGCTCATGTTCTTAGAGCCAAGTATTTTTCCAATTCAAACTTCCTTGAGGCTAATATTGGACATAATGCTTCTTATGTGTGGTGGAGTATTGTTTGGGGTCGGGAGCTTTTAAAGGAGGGATTAAGATGGAGGATTAGGGATGGCAAGAATGTACAAGTTTTTAAGGATCCGTGGATTCCCCGTCCAACTCACTTTCGACCTATCTCAAGGCCCTCTCCAAATACAGAGAATCTAAAAGTTTCTGATTTAATGTCGCCTTTCGGTTGGGATAAGGAGAAGTTGGAATCCATTCTCTTACCGATGGATTAGGAATTAGTTTGGAGTATTCCTTTGAGTTCGAAGTGAAGACCTGATAGGTGGGTGTGGCACTATGATGGCAAAGGAGGGTTTTCTGTTAGGTCTACTTATAGAGTCGAAATGGACAGGCGGTGCTCTGTTTCTACTTCAGGGGGCGACTTAAGTTGGTAGAGGAAACTATGGAGGTCCCAAGTCCCAAACAAAGTCAAAATTCATGTTTGGTGAGCTTATCATGATGCTCTCCCAGCAATGCTTCCACTCTCTAAGCGTGGAATTGATGCGGACAAGCTTTGCCTGCTATGTCGAGACGATTTGGAGGACACCAGCCACGCTTTTTGGTATTGTGTTGATGCTCAGGAGGTTTGGAGGAATAGTGCTTTATGGCCAGTTTTGAAGAAGTATCTGGGAGGACCTTTTTATGCCCTTTGTCTCTTTGTGGCTGCTCACTGGGATGGTGATGAAATGTGCATGTTCTTTACAATCATTTGGTGCCTATGGCAGAGACGCAACAAATGGATTTTCAAGAACCAAATGCTGACTGCTATTGAGACCGTGGCTTGGGCTGGAAGATTCTTAGGTGATTTCTTGGTCTGTAATGGGTTGGACAAACCACCTGAAAAGAAGACTTTAGCCCCAAAGGTCCTGTGGCATGCCCCTAGCCATGATCAGATCAAAATCAATGTAGATGCAGCTGTTGATAGTTCTCTGGAGTACATTGGCATTGGAGTGGTCGCTAGAGACAAAGATGGTGCTGTTATGAGTTTTTTGACTAGACGCATCTTTGGTAAGTTTTCTCCCCATATAGCAGGATGTATGGCTGTGAGGGAGGGTGCGTGCTTAGCCAAATTTCTTGGTTTGGATAATTGGGTGGTTGAATCGGATGCTTTGGACACTGTTAGTGCTATTCAGAATCCAGTAGCGGAGGCTCCAGAAGCAAATATTGTTGAAAACATCAGAGACTCTCTCTTGGCTGCTAGAAGTGGCATGGTTTGCTACATCTCCCGTGATGGGAATAGAGTAGCCCATTTATTGGCAAAATATGCTATTTCCAGGTCTGTTTACTGTTTTGGGGTTGATTATGTTCCAAGATGGCTTGGTCCGATTGTTAAAGCCGATCTTGCTATTTGATTTTCAATAAAGACAAATTCTTTTTTCAAAAAAAAAAAAAAATAGTATGAAAAAATAAAGTACCTCCAGAATTTTTACTTATAGCTTTACTTGTCTTCAATTGCGTTAAATTTTAGACCTCAAAGTCTCTGTAATTGCTCTACTCTATCTTTCTAGAATCTAACAAATTTTAAACTCTATCTCTCTCTAAAATCTGGACAAATTTTGAATTTTAAATTTCAAATATAAAATCTGAACAAATTTCAAACTTTCTCTTTTTAAAATCCAAACAAATTTTGAACTTTAAATTCCAAATATCCACCTCATAAAATCTAATAGAAAATCAATGTTCCTCCGTAATTCTTCTTAGAGTTTCTTATGTCTGCAATGACGATAGGCTCTAGAACTCAACATCTCTATATTTCCTATTCTCTCTCTCGCTTGATTTTCGATTGCTAAAATCCAAACAAAAAAAATGTACTATGGCTTTTCACAAAGGAAAAGAATAGAAAAGAAAATACAAAATTTCCAAAAAAAAAGATTTATGAATACTTTGAAGCAAGAAAAAGAGACAAATTTTAAAACAAATGGATCAAAAAGAATATAAATTGACAAATTAAGATAAATGAAAAAAACTCATAGAAGGAGATGATCTCTCAGTTTGAAAGCTCCTCTAACTCATTTGTGATGCCCTTTTCATAGTCTCATCAATATAAAGAAGCAAAATTGCCTTAAAGCAAGTCCACAGCCTCTAGCACTTTTAGAGGATTAGAACCTATAAATGTTTCTCAAATTGCTCTACTTACGTGCCAAATTTGAGATATTTTGGTTTATTATTAGGAATTTTTGGGAAAACTAACCATGTATGATATCCTTCCAACTCAGAGAGGAGTATCTAAAGTAATCCAAACAGAAGACCAAAAATTTCACTCTCATATCCACAGCGAAAAAACTTTGCATTGACTTCTCTCAAACACTTCAACAAACATTAAATATGCAGTAATGATATTTGAAGCCAGTAATCATTAACAGCATTAATTTAGTCCCACAAATTGATTCCCAATTTATACCAACTGTGAGAAAGTTCGGTTTTCTATATAAGGAAACTGTTTATACAGTTGTAATTAGCTAGGAGATTTTGTAATATTTTATAGTTACTGTAATCCTTGATTCTAGGATTAGATAGTTTCCTAGTTTAGAAATTCCTAGTTTTGATTCTCTGAAGTGTATATAATAACATAATTCTCTTGTTATGAAAGACAATTAAACTTTTCCCAATTCGTGCCATGGTATTAGAGCTTTAGGCTTAATTCTGGGAAATTGAGTTTTTTTTTTTTCGTCTTGCGAATTTTCATTTTGCTAGACCGATCATCACCCCTCACACTATCACCATTCAAGACTGAATTCAATTTTTTTCTTTTTTACCAAAGAACCATGTTAGAATCATCCGATGTCACCACAGATACCTCAGAGGTCTCCTTGACTAAAGGTATCAACTTGACTCCAACAAGGGAATTGCATAAAATCTAGGCGGCGCACAGGTTAAATGGCAAGAATTATCTAAAGTGGTCTCAATTGGTTTGCACGTTCTTGAAGGGAAGAGGAAAATTGAGTCACTTACTCGGTACTGGGCCTAAGCAAAGGGATCCTAAATTTGTTGCTTGGGATGAACAAGAATCTATGGTAATGTCCTGGTTATGAAATTTTATGCTGCCAGAAATCAGTGATACGTGTAAGTTTCTCAACATAGCTAAGGAGATATGGGAGGCCGTGAAGCAGACTTATTCTAAAGTCTGAGATGCCGCACAAATCTATGAAATCAAGACCAAGATTTCATCCACCAAGCAAGGAAGTCGATATATCAAGGAGTATTCTAATTTGCTGCGAAGCTTGTGGCAAGAGAGGATCATTACCAGTGCATTCAAATGAAGTGTAGTGAAGATGCAGCCCTCCTTAAGAGGTTTGTCGAAAAAGACCGAATCTATGATTTTCTTGCTGGATTAAATATTGAATTTGACGCAGTAAGGGTTCAAATACTTGGAAACAAAGATCTGCCATCACTAAATGAAACCATTGCAATTGTTCGTGCCAAGGAAGGTAGAAGAGGAGTTATGATTGACACCAATCCAATGGACGGTTCAGCCCTGGTCTCAAAAGCCACAAATGTGAGGAATGTTGGTCCAGAGCAGGCAGACTTTACAAGGTTTGTTAACAAGGATTCTTTGTGGTGTACATATTGTAAAAGGTCCCGTCACACTAAGGAAAGTTGTTGGAAACTCCATGGTAGACCGAACAGGAACTGGACAACAAAGAATGAAAAACCAAAGTGATAAGGACAGGCACATGTGGCAAATACACAATAGGCCAGTGGGTCTAATCCTCAAGAATCATTTGTTGAATTCAACAGAGAGGAGATTGAGAAGTTGAAGAATCTATTGGGTTCATTGGAGAAGCCATCTACAATAGGTGCTTGCAGTTTGGCAATCTCAGGTATATCTTCATCTTCTCATGCCTTTAGAGCCTCAGATGGTTCCACCACAAGTTCTTGGGTCATTAACTCAAGGGCTACAGATCACATGACCTATTCCTCACAAAAGTTTATCTCATATACACCTTGTCCTAGTAATAGGAAAATAACCATAGCTGATGGTTCTGTAATAACAGTGGCTGGTGAAGGAGATGTTTTTATAAGCAAATCCCTCACACTTAGGAATGTCCTCCATGTCCCAAAATTGTTTACCAACCTTGTGTCAATCCAAAAGCTCACTAAAGATTCTAAATGCAGTGTGCTATTTTATCCTTCTCGTTGTGTTTGTCAGGAACAAGGCACGAGGAGGACGATTGGACATGCTAGAGAGAGAAATGGTCTCTACTACCTTGAAGAACCCAGTGGACAAGTTAGTGTTGCAAGTTCCTCACCGTTATCATTTCTTTTAGAGTCATTTGAATCCAATAAAGACAAGATTTGGCTTTAGCATTTTCGTCTTGGTCACCCATCATTTAGTGTTCTTAAAATAATGTTTCCTTTATTGTTCAAAGGATTTGTCTGTCGAAAAATTTTATTGTGATTTTTGTGAACTTACATAGCATAAACATTCTTCTTTTCCAATAAGTAATAAGAGAACTTATGTTCCATTTACTCTTATTCATAGTGACGCTTGGGGTCCTTCCACTATTTCTAATGTTTCTAGGGCTCGATAGTTTGTGTCATTCATTGATGTTTGTACCCGTGTGTCTTGAATTTTTCTCATAAAAAATAAATCTGATGTGGGATCTATTTTCTCAGTTTTTTACAACATGGTCAAGACACAATTTGGTGTTGAAATAAAAAGATTTTGATTTGACAATGCTAAGGACTATTTCAATCAGTTTCTTTCCCCATATTTCTAAGAAAGGGGCATAATAGATGAATCTTCTTGTGTTAGCACACTCCAACAAAATGGTGTGACCGAACGAAAGAACAATCACCTTTTAGCTATCACAAGGGCATTCTTGTTTCAAAAATTTGTTCCAAAACAATATTGGGGGGAAGCTATTTTAACTGCTGCTCACATGATAAACAAATTGCCTACAAAGGTTCTTGGTTTTAAAAGTCCTATGTAGATTCTAACGAATTTCTTTCCTGATTTCAATTCGTCAAATAATCTTGTTCCTAAAATATTCGGTTGAGTTGCCTTTATCCATGTGCACTCTCAAAATAGGGCAAAACTAGATCCACGGGCTGTCAAATGTGCTTTTGTTTGGTATTCATCCACTCAAAAGGGTTATAAATGTTATCATGCTCCCATAAGGAAGTTTTATGTGTCAGTTGATGTCACTTTTGTCGAAGAAGATCAATACTTTACTCGTCCTTATCTTTAAGGGGAGGTCACATTCATAGAAGATAAGGACAAAGATCTTTTCTCCATGATTTTCCGTCTCTGTCGTCATCATCCACCACTATCTTTGTCCCTCCTCTTGTGGTCCAATCTGAGTCAAGTGTTCCTATTTCGTCTCCTATGGTCCCTACTGTCCAACCCGAGCTAAATACTCTGTCCAAGTCCAATGTACAGCCAGAAATTGAACCTGAACCACACACACCTAAATCGCAAGAGATGATAATAGGAAAGGAAACTCAAGATTCTACTCATCCACTGCTGGTTTATTCAAAGAGAAGGGCACCAATCACTCAACCTATGCAAGTTCAATCGCCCAAATCAACCCATGCTCTTAGTGTAACAACCCAAAATTTTGACGAACTTGTGATTTCATTATATACAAGAAAAATCTAAGTCTGAATCATGTATGTCAACATGAAGCTCATGATTTGATTTGATTTGATTATCAGAGTATGTTTGAGTTCTTATAAGTATTATGAGACTCAATGATAATTTATTAAGTTAAGGATAAGGCTTTATGATGAAAAAGGCCGAACCATGAATTATGATTTTTGTTCGGGCCAATGAATGATCAGGATAAATTATGACTTGAATAAGATAGTACTGCAGTATAATAATCAGTATTGAAATTATACTGTGGCCGACCGTCATTACGAATGAAGAAGTAAGAATAAGGACTGGGATCATTCTAGAAAAATCAGAAATAACATTTGGAGCAACAAGGACTAAGTAGCTTCAAGTCCTAAGAAAAACCTATACTCGGTCCAGTTAAGTACAGATAAATTCTGAACTGCAGTCCAGCAATATTGTACTGTTAATAGTTAAAAAAGTATTAGCACTATCTGGATTATTAAGAAATTAGACTGCGTATTAAGAGGAATGCCAAACATGACACTACTTGGAGGCCAAGTAATTGTAGAAAAATATGAAAATTTTGATTTATGGAATTTATGAATTTTTCTTAACCAAAGCCTCCAACTAGGCCAAATGGCCGGTTACATTGTGTGGCCTTGGGGAACAAGGAAACCAATTAGAGATAAGTTTGAAAAGATTTTTTTTGACTCCAATACATGCATGGTCGGGCACTTGGAGGGACTTGGAAGGCAAATATTTTATCTTTTAAGAACCAATATGCAATTTAAGGAGAATTTTAGAAATAAAAATAATTGTGAAAAATTTGAAATTTTCCACCTATAAATAGAAGTGGGTAGTGATGAGTTGAACCATTTAGTTGGCTTCCCAACTTCTAGTTCTCTTCCAACTTCTCCTTCTCGCCCTTAGAGGAAAAAAAAAAAAAAAGAAGAAGAAGAAGAAGAAGAAGAAGAGAGAAAGAGAGAGTGGCCGGTTGGGGTAGTAAAGTGTGGAGGAGAAATTTTTCTCATCCTAAGGCCTAGAGCAACCATTCCAACTTTAGAGGTATTCTCTTGACCCTCTAAGAATTTCATTAAGTTTTTGATTAAGGATTTATGTGTATTTCAAGTTTGGATTGTAAGAGCATAAGCTCATAATTTTTATTTTGCCCTATATTATGGTTTTGATATGATTGGTTATGCCTAGATCTATGCTTAGGTTAACTTGGTTGCTAGATCTAAGCATGGGTTGATTTTTCTGCTCTAGAATGAGTTTTAAGTTAGGTGTGCTCACCAAGTATTTGTGAATATGCTTTCACATGTTTGAATATGGATGATTTATGAATGATGGATACGTAAATGTCATAAGTGTGTTGGTTAAGGAATTAACCTAAAAACACAATTTGGTAAACTTGAAAAGTTATCAAATATTGTGTTTTTCATGAAGATGAACAAGTGATTGATTGAATGATAAATATGTATTCGACGCACTGCATGTTGATGTAGGCTCACGGCAGTGACCGTTTGAGGTAGTGTGTGCGAATTTTTAAGTAAAAACCAACAAAATTCAAAACTGTCAATGTTCGGATTTTACTTGACAGTTTTCTGGAAATTTAATTTTGAGGCCCTTAGAGGCCGAATTTAGAAAAAATTATAACTGCAAATTTGTAGAAAATTACGAATCCTAGGGGACTATGCAGACGGTTTTTGAAAATAAGACTCCAAATGACTCTGTTTTTATCAAAATCCGAAGCTGGTCAGTACAGACAGTGTACACGGTCATAATTTTTCAAAAGGAAAAACGATTAAGTTAAAGGTAGATTTAGGTTTTGGACAAAAAACAAAAGTTGTAGGTTTCGATGAGATATACAACTTTCATGAGAAAACTTTTTCAAATTTTAAACCAATTTAAAGATAAAACAGGATTTTCAAAACTATACAGGGTATAGGAAATTGTTGCACACGTAC
Source organism: Ficus hirta (assembly GCA_038430175.1). NCBI lineage: Eukaryota > Viridiplantae > Streptophyta > Magnoliopsida > Rosales > Moraceae > Ficus > Ficus hirta. The sequence continues at coordinate 19,295,047 of CM076585.1, read as the reverse complement.
TTTCAACCAAATTAAAAGGCTATTTTTAAAAGCAGTTTTCCATATTTTACAATTTCTGTTCAAAAGGAACTATGGTTTTATGAAAAACGGTTTTAAAAGGTTTTGAAATCATTTGAAATTTTACAAATGATTTTTAAAAGGTAATTTCAAATGCTTGATTTATGAAATCAAGGTATTTTTCCAAGTAAATAAAATGTTTTTAAGAAAGCGAGGTATTTTTGAGAAAAAGGGAAATAAAAATAATAGGCCCAAGTTACTTGAAAATATGGTAACCGTTCTATGACGAATAGTAATCGGATAGTATACCGATTTGTTATGTTAGGGCTTGTATCCATGATTACTAATGGTAACCGGATAGGACACCGGTTTACTATGTTAAGGTATCAATGGTAATCGGATAGGATACCGATTTGCTACGATAGAATTTGTATCTATGATTACCAAAGGTAATCAGATTGGATATCGATCTAGTATGTTATGGTTTGTAGTAAGATAGACGATTCTTATCTTATGTCCTGTTTGAAAACAGGAATATTAAACCTGTTGTCGAGCCTTGTTAGAATGATAGACCATGAGCGTAGCACAATTTGTAAGTACAACTCCGCCTATAACATGTGCAAAATGTTTTTATTACATTGCATGTTTTTTAAAAAATTCATGCATTGATTTACATGATGCACATATGTTTTATATTTTATGTTTTATTATTGTGACATCATGAAAGCATGTTCACCAATAATAAATCACATGAGAAGACACAAGATTAAGTTTTCAAGTAAGAAACAGTTAAGATTCAAGTTTTCAAGTATGATCAACCAAGAACAAGTTTTCATGTAATAAGATAAGACAAGTCAGTTTTCTTATGTCGTACCGACTTGCCACGAGGGCGGATTTAAACGGTTTGGTCCATGGTTTGAGTTGGATTGGATTGGCTGCCCCAACCACTCCATGTTAAACGGTTGGTTCATGGTTTGAGTTGGATTGGACTGGCCGCCACAACCACTCCATGGCTATGTGCCACGGTACGTGCACACATGATATGTAAGGGGCCCAAAACCAAATTAACATAAAAAAGCATAATGGATTCATAAGATAGCATAATCAGTTCATGCATTCTTTTACCAAAAAAAATCTTTTGCGGAGTAGAAAGTTGTACTTACTGAGCATAAGCTCATAACTTACGTTCATGCTGTAGGTAAGTAACCTACCGGCAATGCTTGATGCAAGACTAAGGAGAGATGGCACTGCAGACTGTGAAATTTGGGTTGGACACCGCCACGGATTTTGGAAAATATATTTTGTAAAATGTGTTTGTATTATATTATGATAAGTCGATGATACTAGTATATGATAACTAGTATGATTTATTAAAATGTAGTTTGAAAGCTCGATACTCGAGTGAGTACATGTAAATGAGTATGTGTTTTGAGTTTAAAAAGAAAAAAAAAACATTTTCGTATTTTTACATAAAGCAAAAGTAAGTCTTAAGATGAAGTATGTTTAAGTAAGCATGGTAAGGTAACGGCCCCACGAAATCAGGTCGTTGCAAAGTTGGTATTTAAGTTAAGTAAGTACGAAGTCACGGCCCTACGCAGGTCGGGTCCTGACACTTAGACTTAGAGAGGTAATTGCTGAACCTATTTCTAATAAAAATGGTGTCACTGAAGTTCTTGATCAAAGTGATTCCAACATTCCCATTGCCCTTAGAAAAGGAACTAGAGCTTGTACTAAACATCCTTTGTACTTGTTTATGTCATACAAGAATTTATCCCATAACCACATAGCCTTCTTAACTAGCTAAACACAATTTCTATTCCAAACTCTGCATCTAAGGCATTAGGTAATGAGAATTGGAAGAATGCTATGAAGATTGAAATGGAAGCACTTGAGAAGAACATGACATGGGACTTAGTGAAATTGCATGAAGGAAAGAAGCTGGTGGGATGCAGATGGGTATTTACAGCGAAATACAAGTCAGATGGCTTGTTGGAGGTACAAAGCAAGGTTAGTCGCTAAAGGCTATACTCAAACATATGACATAGATTATCTTGAGACATTTGCTCCGGTGGCAAAGATGAACACAGTGAGGGTGTTGTTATCATTGGCTGCCAATCTTGGATGGAAATTGCAACAATTTGATGTCAAGAAAGCCTTCTTGCATGGTGATCTTGAGGAAGAGGTTTACATGGAGGTTCCACCAGGGTTTAGTTCAAATACTGACCAGGTGGTTTGCAGGATAAGAAAGGCGTTATACTAGCTAAAACAATCTCCAAGAGTTTGGTTTGGAAGTTTTGCTAAAGTAATGCTCAATATGGGATACAAGCAGAGCCAAGGCGATCACACCTTAGTTGTTAGGCACTCGGCTTCAGGGAGAGTGACTGCATTGCTGGTCTATGTGGATGACATCATAGTGACAGGTGATGATGTGGAAGGAATGGAGAATTTAAAGAAGTGCTTGGTGAAAGAATTTGAGATTAAAGAGCTAGGAAAATTGAAGTGCTTTCTCGGCATTGAGGTAGCACATTCTCAGCAAGGGATATTAATATCACAACAAAAGTATATAATAGACTTGTTGAGGGAGACAGGGAAATTGGGATACAAACTGGTAGAGACGCCTACATAGTTCAATCACAGGCTTGGCGATGCTCCAGAAGACACAGTAGTAGACAAGGGATCCTATTAGAGACTTGTGGGAAGGCTTATCTACTTGTCACACACTAGATCAGATTTAGCCTATGCAGTTAGTGTTGTAAGCCAGTACATGTACTACCCCAAAGAAGAGCTGTGTACCGAATTCTACAGTATTTAAAAGGCACACCGGGCAAAGGAATTTTGTTTAAAAGAGAGGAGGAGCTAACTCTTGAAGCTTAGTAAAAAAAGGAATATTGTGGCAAGGTCCAGTGCGGAAGCTGAGTTTCGATCAATGGCACTTGGGATTTGTGAGTTATTATGGTTGAAAATTGTCTTGGAAGATTTGAGAGTCAAGTGAAAAGGTCCAATGAGACTTTATTGTAATAATAAGTCAGCCATTAACATTGCACATATTCCAGTGCAACATGACCGCACAAAGCACATTGAAGCTGATGGGCACTTTATAAAAGGGAAAGCTTGACAGTGGCTTAATCTGCACTCCTTTTGTTCCCACTGGAGATCAACTCGCAGGTGTTCTCACCAAAGGGTTGTCAGGAGCGGTATTTCAGACGATAGTCAGCAAGCTTGGAATGGATGACATCTATTCACCAACTTGAGGGGGAGTGTGGGAAAGTTCGGTTTTCTATATAACGAAACTGTGTGTACAGCTGTAATTAGCTAAGAGATTTTGTAATATTTTATAGTTACTGTAATCCCTGATTCTAGGATTAGACAGTTTCCAAGTTTTGATTATTTCCTAGTTTAGAGATTCCTAGTTTTGATTCTCTGAAGTGTATATAATAGTGTAATTCTCTTGTTATGAAAGACAATTAAACTTTTCCCAATTCGTGTCATCAACAAAATCAACAAAAAAACGCTTTGTGCTGAAAAAGAGAACAAAACGGAAAAACTTCAATCCACCACATTCATGATTAATGACAACATGAACAAAATGGAAAAACTTGAATCCACCATATTCATCATCAACAAAAATATTGGGCAAAACCCACGCAAATTTATAGCCAAAACCCTAAAAAAGTACATTGGGCAAATTTTTAGCCAACACCCAAAAAGAAATTTAAAAAAAAAATCAGAATCTATAGACACCAATACGCAGTAAAAAAGGCAAACCTTGTTCATCAAAAAATTGAGAGAAAATCCTTCAAAAAATATTGAGATAAAAGAAAACATAATACCTTTCTTTTGAGTTGAAAGCCCCCTTCAACAAGTAGAACACCAGACCATTGCATAGATTTCATATACTCTGAGGATTATTAACGATTGACCACACAAGACAACTGACCTAAAATCGTTGGAGGTTATCTGACGTATTTCTTGCCCTCCAAGTTCACCAATAAGATCGTTTCCTACCCGACCATGATATGCTAAATTTTCTAGTGCACCGGCAAATTCACCAATCATATCATCAAAAGCCTCTCGGCCTACCAGCCTTCTTTCTTAAATGAAAGCTCTTCAACAGACAGAAGGGTAAAAACAAATAAAAAAGGGTAACGTTGAAAAATTAAAATAACAAAAAAGCCTACAATCAAGAGGAGTAAAAACATAAAAAGAAAAGGGACAAAATTGGGGGGAAGAAAAATATCACAACACACATGCTTGCTTTAAGACACTTTTATATTAGTAGAGAAACCAAGAAAACAAGTAATAATAATGATCCCAACTTTTTTTAATCCAACTTAAATTTTATGTTTTGGCATTTATTTAATGGTAAATGCTTAAACTAAAATCTATAAAAAAAAACAAAAAAAAAATTTAATAGATACCACATTATCATGATATCAAATTGTATATTTAGGATACATCACATCAAAAGATTCAAAACTCACAATTCTGCAATCACAACCTATTACTTCTTCCAAAGAGAGAATTTACAAAATTGTGTTTCACATTTCATATTAGGACTTTTTTTTTTTTTTTTTTTAAATAACATACGACCTATCCCACTTATAAATAGAAATAAAAAAATCTTCTTGAATTCTGAGAATTCATATCCAAATCCCCGCGCTCTTCTACCCGGGGCTTCATATTTGGAGTCATATAAAAAAAATAAATAAATAAATAACAGCCCGGACTAAAGGGGAACAGAAAACAATGGTAACAAACAAGTGAGGAACAGTGAATTTCCATGGCCATAAATAGTGGTATGCAAAAATCAAATGAAAGCAGACTTGGCAACATTATAAACTAAAACTGCCATGAAAATTCGTCCTGAATTGGCCATGTTCTCTTCCATGGTTAGTCTTTACAGAATGTGAGAGACTGAACAGAACACGCCAAAACCACATTTGCTCGTCTTCGAAACGGCAAATCCTAAGGCTAGGAAACTAGAAATACAAGATTAAAAGCTGCCATGTCCAAGCATCAAGAAATGTCTCATAGAATGATACAAATGCCACCCTAAATGGTACAAAGAAAACCTAAATCCTAAATCATACATGACAGAAAATAATACAGTAACTAATCATGATCAATATTCCATTCTCACAAGTGCATTCGAGACGTCTGATCCCCCATGCTGCATCCAATCCTTGGCGCATATAAGGGCTTCCACTGTCTCTGGCCTCAACGAGCATCGGTACTTATCCATCTCTTTGACCATGGTGTCAAATATCGAGTCGGGAGGAACAGTGGATACAGGAATTGACAAAATGTCACGAGCCATTTTCGAAAGAGTCGGGTACTTCAGCTTGTTCAGTTTCCACCAACCCAGCACATCAAACTCTTGGATGCGAGGCAACAAAGATTCATCTAAATACTGGTCCAGCTCCGACTTCATCTGTTGGCTTGTGGTCTCCATGATGTAGACATCAAAATCGGTTAGCCCGTTGTCTGACAGAAGATTTCCCCCTTGTGGTTCCTCCGTCCTAACGTTGCCCGAGTTTCCTTCTTCCGCATAAGTAGGTGTCAGCGGCAGAGGCAGTGCAACGTATTCATGGAAAAGCTCATGGATTCCATCATCGACAATCTTGATATATGTGGGGGCTTCTTCGCTGTAGATTTTGTTGAAACTAAACTCGACAAGCTTCATTTTGAACCGAGGATCCATAACTACTGCAGTTGCCAAGGCCAGGCTACAATCTTTCCAGTACTTGTCAATCTTTTCTTGCATTCTTTTAGTTAAGGAACTGATGAAAGGATCTTCACTTGTAACAGCACGAGCCAACTCCGACTGAATCTTCCACACTTCATGGAAGAAGGTAATTGGAGTTGGGTTAGTTGTGGTCGTAAGGATGTTGGCTGCATCAAAGATAAGTTTCAAATACGTGCTTATAATCTCAATCTGCTTCCAATCCTCCAAAGACAGGGTTCCCTTGTAATCGGGATCGGACGTATCCAAGCAAGAAAAGACCTCCTTTAACTCAGAAGCAGCCACCAGCATTTGATATGTAGTGTTCCACTGAGTTTGGTCATCCAAAGACAGGCTCCTTTCGCTCGGGACTTGAAGCTGTTGCTTGAGCTCGAGGAACTTTTCCTCGTGGGAATCGGAAGTCTTCACGTACTTAACACTTTCCCGGACCTTTCTGACCTTTTCTTTCCCTTCATCTAAAACATCTTTTGCGATCCTGCTAAAGGTGCGCGCAATGCAACTCCCCACCAATAATTGACCATTGAGGATAAGTGGGTTCTTGATAGAGAGTAGAGGCCTCATATTTTCAACCGCGGCTTCACTAAGTGGCTGATTGTAGGTGATCGAAAACAATTTGTTCTCCAAACTCCAATCATGAAGACAAACAGCGACAGCATGGCTAAAGGCAGCATCGGAGTCGGGATATGGTTCCATCACTACATTAAGAAGCCGTCTTTGCAGCTTCCAATCACTATCGATGAAGTGACCAGTAATGAAAACATAGCCCACACTCTGACTTGAAGTCCACATGTCCAGAGCAAGGCAAACACGTCCGGCTATACCCTCAATAAACTTGATAAGGTGTTGCTTTTCCGTCAAGTATGTTGCAACACAATCACCTTGGACAGTGTTGAAGCTCACCATCTGGAAATAAGGCTGCAGATGCTGGACAAAAGTTAAAAACCCGTGGTGATCAACCATGTGCAGCGGGTAATCATGCATGATAATCATCCTAGCAATCTCGTGGCGGATACGGTCCGCATCAAACAAAACCTGGGGCGTGCTGTTGGTTCTGTAACGCCGTTTTGGTGGATCAGAAGTGCTGTTACCCGTTTTAGGTGTATACGGGCTTAGCTGATTCTTATCCTGGTTGCGGAGCAATGCTGGGCATGTTCCCTTTGCAATATGGCGCTTCAGATGACTTGTACCTGCCACTTTTGAGCCCGTGCTATAAGCAAAACTTTGCTTGCACTGCTTACAGCATGCCCTCCTACATCCAGCGCTCACGGTTTCAATGGTGAAGTGCTCCCACACTATCGACTTCTTCTTCCTCCGCTTGTTAGGCTGTGTTTCAGTACCGACCACCTCGTTATTTTCATAAGAGCCTGGTGTCTTCTCTTCGTAAGGAGTTAACGTCTTATCTTCATAAGGGGTTAGCATCTTTTCCTCGTCCGGGGTCGCTATCTTTTCTTCACCAGGAGTAGCCATAATCTTATCTTCAACAGGGGTGGTAATCATATGGTCTTCAGTTATGGTCACGATATGGGCTTGACCCATATGGTCTTGACCAGGGGTGGTGACCATGTGGTCTTGACCTGGGGCTGTGACCATGTGGTCTTGACTGACGTCTTCTTGACCCATGTGGTCTTGAGCGATATGGTCTTGACCCAAATGGTCTTCACCAACAGGGGTCGTAACCATATGGTCTTGAACGGTGGTGGTGACCATCTGGTCTTCAACAGAAGTGGCCATCTTGTCTCGAGAAGATAATTCCTGCTTTGGCAACGTCAACAATATCCAAGGTAGTCAGTCACTGACACTCTTCACGAAAATAACAGTTCACGGTGTTCGAATACTGAATAAATAGGATTAACATGCAGCTTCAAAGCAACCAAAGCGTAAAAGGAAAAACCTAATAACAATCACATACTAATTTATTGATTTAAAACTATCATTTTTCAGTGTAAGAAAACTGTATGTGCTCCACGACTAGTGAAAATAATTATCTTGGTCTGAAATTGTCTCAAACATCTTTTTGTTTTTTTCTGAAAAAAAAAAAAAAGAAGTAACATGTGACGAGGGCGACTAACTACTGCAAATAAATAGTTACACTCTAAAGCACGCTATGGACCATACTATTATCCTGAAACAAATTGTTCAACAAAAATCGAGAGAGAGAGAGAGAGAGAGAGAGCTAAATGATTCTCAATTGAATTGGCATTCTTAAAAAGAAACCTCCCTTCCAAATACTCGCAACTCATTTTCCAATCTAAAGGCACTGTCAATTCACAGTATTTTCGGGAACGGCTGAGGACAGCTATAAGAACCTTGATTCTAGATTTAACAACAAAAACATTGCAACAGGAAAAATTAACACAATCAAGGAAGGAGCAACTATAAGTACATATGTGACACTTAGCTACCAAATCTGATGTTACGGCACCAACCTCAACTCTTTTTTATTTGCTTAAACAATATAAATGATCAGTTAAAAAATTTGCCATTTTAACTTACTGAAAACAACCTTGAGTTTCACAGTTTCACTACAGATAAATTTAAAAACTTCATTCTTTGGTGTGTGCATGAAACAAACACACATAAAAAGGTCTTGCTTTAAATTCTTCTCTCTCTCTCTTTTTCTTTCCAAGGAAAAAAGGGAATTACTACTTTGATAATTACTAGTTTTACTGTTTTTTTCATTGCTCTTTTCCTTATTTTATTAATAACAGTATAATATTATTATTATTTTATTGAAAGGAAGTATGAAGCGCTCGCACAGATATAGAACATGCACAACTTTACTTAAAGCCTTTCAACATTGAAAGCTAAACATCACCCCAGACACCCAGCTCGGCCCCACTACTGGGCTGGGCCGGGCCCACCAAGCCAAATGGGCCTAAACTTATAAGAAAAACACACATGAATCAGTCAACCCAAACACCTTGACCACCCCCAGATTCATTTTAGTCCATCAGATCAAAAAACAAATCCAAGGTCCAACACAAAAAATCACAGATCTTCAACTTCAACCAAAAAAAAAAACTTTAACCTCGCCATGGATCCAAACATGGGTCAGTTCAGTTCAGCTCAAGGATCAAACAAGACGCCCAGACAGACAGACAGACAGACAAACAACATCAAAAACTACAAAACGGGCTAAAAACAGCTACACAAACACAAAAACAAAATAACAACAAAAGTAAACGGCCACGATCTAAGCTACAGTTTTTCAAAAAAGAAAAAAATAAATAAAGATAAATAAAGCTTGGGCTTCAGAAACTCACAGAAAAACACCAGCCCAGATCAAAGAACAACGAACCATAACCAAAGAAAAGAAGAAAATCCTAAAATTACCCAAAAAAAAAAAAAAAGCTCACTCCTATACACCGAAACACGAAAACCCACAAACCAAATCCCAAAATAAACAAACACCGAACACGAAAAATCGCTTCTTTCCAACGCAATTCAAAATTTCAAATACGCAAATTCCAGAGAATCAACAGAGCGAAAACAGAAATTAAAATTAGGGCATAGAAAGGTTAGGATTTTTACCGACGGTCCCCAGAGACGACAACCGGAGACGACGAGGAGGCGACGGAGACCGAGCTCGGAAGGTCTCCTGCGGAAGTGATCGAGATCTAGGGTTTTGCAGAGAGAGAGAGGAGAGAGAAACAGGAGAGAGAGAGAGAGAGAGAGAGAGAGAATTGGGCTTTTTTGGAACGAACCCGAGAAGGCTAATTGGACCTTTGGGAAACAAGTGGTTGGGACTTGGGACTTCTTGCTTAAAGAGATAAGGTTTTTTTTTTTTTTTTGGGGTCGGATTTTGAAATAGGGTCACCCACACAACACAAACCAAACCAATTTTGCCCTAAATTTTTTCTTTATTTTGGGCATATGGACTCTCTTAGGTCCATTATTACCCTTTCTTTCTTTTCTTTTTTTTTCCCCCCTCTCTTTCGTAATTAGTATATTTCTCGAACCGAAAATAAATAAATATATAAACCGGACCACACCCAAGAAAAGGGCGAAAAAGAAAGAGAAAATAAAGCCCACATCTTTTTTTTTTTACAAATATACCCCTTCGGGTCCGTACGTGTAGATAGTGTAGCCCACCACTAATATAATGGACAGTTCATCAAGTGGGGGCCCACATGGGTTTTTGGGTGTGGGTTGTAAGTTTTTAGCCCATTTTCAAAGAAGAATTTCTCCTCTTCTCTCTCTTGATTCTATACTACTGCTTTCGTATATGAAAAAACAAAAACTTTGTTGATTCTTTTCTTTTCAAGCCCTGATCCAACCAAAAGGGTTTGTAAGGTTAGGGTTTTCTTTTTGGGAAATGCTTTTTGGACATTTTGGACTCAAGTAGAAGAAAAATTTTACTTGAGGGGCAAATTTGTCCAAGAAGAATTCTCTTGAATTTGTTTACATCCCTAAAGTGTTTAATGATTGTTGATGTGGAAATCTGGCCGAGATTAATCATTCCACCAAACCTTATTTGAATATTGGTTGTTTATTTAATTAATATTTTTTTTTTTTTTTTTTTTTGAGAAAAATGTTGTTTGCATTCGATGGTCAAAACCAAAATGAGGAAGGAGAAAGAAAAAAGATAAGTAAGATGTCACATCATGGCAGCTTAAATTCATGTCATGTAATGCACACACATATATATATATATATATATATATATTTAGTATCCTAGAAAATGAGGAGGAGAAAAGCGTGATGTTGATTAGATCTTTGAAAGTTTATCAAATGGTAGAAAACACTGTAGTTTTTCATTGTTTTTATGCAACTAATGATATTTAAAAATAAGATTACATATCTTTAAAGAAATAAGATTTCATATCTTTGCATATCTTGAGATCACAAGTTGATTGGTAATATGACCAACTCTTAATATTAAAGTCCCAAGTCCTAAATTTGAATTCCCAACTCCTATCCAAAAAATAAAATAAAATAAAATAAATAAAAATAAAGGAAGGAAATCATGTTACTAAGCTAAATAATGCTAGGATACCAACTCTAACATTAATTTTGGAACAGAAATTTGAAGTAAAATTAGAAGATTGTATCTAATAATGAAAATATAACAACTTAATGGCACGTGAATTGATACTCAAAAGTTGATTGTTCGATTAGGTACAACTCTTTCTTAATTTTATTGGTGTATAATATGACCACTTTCTAAACTTGTCACTTTTTAACAACTTATTCTCTAAACTTTTAATCTTGACAATTATGCTTTGAATGTTTTAAATTGTTACAATATGCCACATTTTGTTAATTTTAGATTTAATTGAATATTTGAGTTTGGAAGATTTGCTTTAAGGTTTGTGTTAGATTTGAAAATTTTTTAACAAAAATGGGGCTTTTACTTCACATGAGGTGTATATGGCTTTTGTATGATCAATTTAATAGAAAGTTAAGACATATGAGATACATTACAATAATTTAGAAAGTTCAGGAAACAAATTGTCAAAATTAAAAGTTTGAGAGAAAATTATCAAAGGTGGCAAAATTAAATACCCTTATTTTATATATGATAATGAGTGTTTGAATTGGAAAGTAGTAGTACTATTGCCTTTGTGGTGGTTTGGTGGAGTTATATATAATTAAACTAGCCAAAGGGCATTAGATTATTAGAAGTCAAATGGGAAGCTGTTTCATATAGGGTAGTTTATGTGGAAAGGCTATATATATCATTAAAAAGAGTAGTAATTTTGTTGGCTCCAATTTCTTTTAAAATGGGTTGGTTATAGGTTTCACGGTTAAAAAATTAAGTTAAAAAGGGAAAGACACAAACTAACACAAAGCACAAGAATATCTATAGATTTGTGTAGTTTGATCTCCCTTTGCACAATTTGGACTTTTGCTTCAATATATCAGATTGGCGTTTTCCCATTTGTTTGTCTGAATCCGCCATATACATGGTCGCCCCCCTCTTTTTCATGAACTTAGGAAAGCGTACACCATGTAGGGCATGCTTATTAAGCCCTAAAGAAATGTGATAGAAAGTGGAGTAGAAGAAGGAAAATATATATATATATATATATGTGTGTGTGTGTGTGTGTGTGTGTGTGTGTGTTCTCATCTAAAGAAATGTGACTGAAATTAAAGTGAAAGAATTCTTTATTTCTCTGTATGTTTTGAATGTGAAATTTGATAGAATGGGTAAAGTAGGGTTAATTTAAAAATTCACAAGACGAAATGAGAGTTTTTAATATTTAGAAGACAAATGAGAGTGGTACTAAAATTCAGAGGCATAAAATAAAAAAAACCCTAAAAAAGGTGAGATTATTGTTTTTTTTTTTTTTTAAGTATTTACTTAGCTATTCGAAACAGATACTATTCAATTTCCTTTTAGATCTTTTTCTTTATTTCAAATTGAGAATATAAATCTTATTATATTTTCTTGATAAATAATATGAATCTTACTTTTGTGGTTATTAAAATATCCTTATAAATAAATTTATGATACAAAATTATAGACTTTATATTTTCTGAAATGATTTAGAATATATAAATATGAATTTGATATTTATTTTTATTCAAAAATTAGTTGGGGTCGATTCTCAACACCACTTCTAATAAAAGATGGGTCCTATATATCCATAGACCTTATATCATGAGATCCTCGTTTTATTTGTGAGTCAGTTTAACCCGGTTGATATTTTTTAACACTGTTGATTGATATTTCGTTTACTCATTTTCTATATTTTTTGGGGTCCACCAAACTCGTATTATTGAATTTGCAAGTTAGTACATTATTAGAAGCAAAAGAGAATCATTGCAGAATGGTCATAAATAGTCATAAATATACACAATATGAAAAATTAATTATATAAGTATATATACGTTTTTAATACCCTCTATGATTATTATTATTCTTATTATTTGAAAAGAAGAAACAATAAGGAAATTGTGCGCGTTTACTAAGCCATAAAAAATGTAATAAGAAAGGAAGAAGAAAAAAAAAAAGAGAATTTAAGGCAAATGAGTTGTTTTATAAAAATTGTAAAAGTAACTAGCATATGTTAAAAATGTTTAAGATAAATAGTATATTTATTATAAATTATTTATTTACGAAAATTTTTAAGGTAACTTTATCGTAAATTTGCTTCATAAATAAATGATTTTTTTTACATAATTTTATTTGCACTTTTAAAATATTTTTGTCATGAATATGTTTCGTAAATACATTATTTATCATACATATGTTATTTATCATTTCACTTAAAAGTTTTCAGCTATTTTATTTTTAGTACTAGATATTTTTTACTTATTTTCCTCATTCTCCTATAAAATTAAGGATTATTGATATCCTTTTTAGTGTTTATTTATATACTAAGTGATGTAATAAAAACAAACAATTCAAGTGTTTATATACAATTAAATAACTATTTCCTCATTATAAGTTAGGAACTTATTAATGGTATGCTAAGAGAGAATCAATACCCCAAAAGGATACACAAGAATTGACATGCACTTTTTTCATATATTTAATATTTTGTGGGATGTATCAAATTTTTATTATTGATTATGTAAGTAAACACATAATTAGACAATTAGACATAAGTGTGTCTATAGTCTCTGTGCATAGTAATTAGCTATTGGGATAAAGCATACGTGAAATTTATACATATTAAAGCAAACATATGCGAAGTGTTTACTTGACCATTTCAGTAAAAATGAAAAAAAAAAAAAAAAAAGTGACTATTATGATCAGAATATTTATTTATATCTCTCGTTCGATTTTATTTATTTATTTTCTGCAGATTATTTATTTATTTATTTTGTTTTAAAACCATGCATGGTCTTCAAACCTAGAAGGTATAAACAAATGGGCTTTTCATTCTATTCGGCCTATTGCTATAATGCCAAATGGGGTTTTGTATGTAGTTTTCTACTTTGCGAATAAAACAAGTTTCAAGACTATCCAAGGTTAAAAATCTCCTCCAACTTCCACAAAAGAAAATACCTAAGGGGCGTTTGGCGTCTAATATATTTCAGTTAGAGCTTTCGAGTTATTTTTCATCTTTCTCTTTAAAAAATAAACTAATTTATTATTTACATGATCTGCAAATCTCTCTTTTTTATTAAAAAAAAAAACTCAAAATTAAAAAAATCCATAACTTTCTTATTTCAAGTAGAAATGATATGTTTTTTTTTTTTTGTTAATTGCATAGATCGTGATGAGAAGAACGAAATAAGATCTATAATGTTATTTTTTTTTTCCGAATACATTTCAAGTTTTTACACTTTTTAACTATGACGGTTCAATTTTAGTCAAACGCATAACTCTAAACATTCACTTATTTTCAAACAAAAATTTTCAAAACTCTAACAAGAGTGTATGTTTCAAACGCCTATTAAGATTTTCAAGCCCATATTTTGGACTTCTCATATTTTTGAGGGGAAAAAAAAAAAGAAGAAAAACATAAAACAAAAGAAATTATCCCACAAAAAAAAAAGAAGACGAAGTCAAAATGACACGTTTTTCTAGCTCAATTGCATGCGTTGGTGAGGATAATTATTTCCACATTAAAAAAGGACAAGCCCTAAATAACAGAGTCAACCAGTTAAGAAAACACGTGCATGTGTCACATATATAGGTACATACCTCAGTTAGACAATACACCCAGTTGATCCAGTCGTAGTACTCTGTCACAAAGTTTGAAATAATTAAAAATATTAGTTTATTGGAGCTTCTACTGTAAATTTTTATAGGTAGATACATAAAACATGTTTTGAGCTTTATATCTAATTATTAAGCATTCTGTGCTTTATTTATTTATTTATTTAAAGCATTCTGGTTGCTTTAGAATTATCCTAATTAAAACACAATTTGCTATGTAGTAAGGAGAATTTTGTGATAAGGTATATAAAGAACTCGCATGATAAGGTTCTATATTAAATCGTCAGATTTATATGAGATTTTATCAATTTTGTACATATTTTACTTTTAATTTTGATTATTTTTAACATGAGATAGGGTATTAAAAAAATACTGTTATAATATAGTTCAAAAATTTCAAATCACATTAGAGTCATATCTGATTTAAAAAATATGTCAGTTTAATAAAACCTGGTAAAACATGAAAATTTAGAATCGATATTTCTTTTTCTTATCCTATTAAAGAATTTTTTAAAAGGAACTTTTTATGCTAGGATACAGTATCCTTGGTAACTAGTAGAATAGAGTTTTCATCAGTAGTAAATATAGTTGAAATCATTTCAAAATAAAAATAAATATTCAAAATTAACAGAATCTGATGCATATCTTATTGTTAAAAATAGAGCACTATCAATAATTTTCTCGCCCTCTTCATATTCTATAATAATATTATGTTAGTCAATAAATAAATGGAGGAGGTAAAAAAAGAGACACAATAGTTTAATCCTCCATTTACTTTTTTTCTTTCTTTCTTTCTTTTACTATTTATTTATTTTATCTTATCGAAGAATTCTAAAAAAAAATAAAAAGAAAAAGGCGAAGGCAAGGACCGGAAAACGCTAGGCAATGTTTGGGTGATGAGAAAGGAGAAAGACAAAGTCGTGGGTTAAATCAAATAGACAAAGGCTCTCCAATCATGTCGGGGCATTTGTGCTGGTATAAGCTGACAGTGATATGGTGACAAAAGAGTACATGCATTTTTCCATGCAATTGTCTCTCTGCCCTTTTCTTTTCTTTTTTTTTTTTTCTTTTTTCTTTTTAAACACAATTAATCCTATTTCCCAAACCCACCGCCCTTGGTCTTCCTCCCTTTCCTCAACACTTTGCCGGTTAATACGGCTAAGCTCATTGATCAGAGAGTTTTATGATAATTCTCATTAATTAATTCTGCTTTGAACGAATCAATTTTTAATTACTTTTTTTCCCTTGTAAAAGTTGTATATATGAATTGGCCATTATTTAATTTCTTGATATAAAAAGTCTAGATAATGATTTTCTACTTATTTGTTTATTAATTTTGGTTGAGACCAATTCACTTTTCCCTTAAATTTAAAATCGATTGTTTACACTTACTAGCACCGAAAGTTATGCACTTGTCCCTCACTTTGATCCCCATCATTTATCCATTTTATTCAGCAAAAAAAAAAAAACACATTTATTTGTTATTTAAAAGTCTAGCTACCATAAGGGTTTCTAAAATATGTAGTTTTGATCCTTTTTTGTAAAATAAATTGTCTATCTTCAAACAAATTTAATATAGGGGATGACATGCAAGGAATTTAAGAAAGATGAAATGGTTAAAAAAAAAAAAGTGGATATTGGAATATATTTTTAACTCTCTCTTAAAGCCCTTACATGCATGTTATCCTAGTACTATATGTTGTTTTTAGTCGGTAGAAGAAAAAACGTAAAAGTTATTATTTCTCAGTAAGTATTTAGAATTAAAGAGTTTATAAGGTCAAAATTATCTTTAAAATTTTCTATATTAAATTATAAAAATATGAAAATGAAGTTTATAATGTCTAAAATAAATTTTCTTATGAGTTTTAAAGTCTATTTAGAAGAATTCTTTCCGGAAGTCATATTTTTTGGTTTTGACAGAAATTATTTCTAGAGACTGCAAACTCTTCTGACAGATCTTCGAAATACTTTCAGAAAGTGCTTTTGGATTTAGGAAGCCAAAGGCAGTTTTTAGAACCCTTAGATCTCTAAAAGGGAATGCTCAGGGCTAAAATGAGATAAATACTTATCCTCAAGGACCATCGATGAAAATAACATATTTTGAAAAATCATATTTTAACCATTGAATTTTAAATTAATCTCTCTTTAACACTATCCTTTTAAATTATTACAAGGAAAAAGAGGTGATAATAAACAGCGAAGCCATGTTATTTGGTGAGCTTTTCCAGCACATGGGACCATATATATGATATTGAAACTTAAAAGAGGCATATAACCTACTTCAATCAATTTGCTGGTTCAGCCACAAAAAGAGTTGTTCATGTACATCTCTTATATATATATATATATATAATCTGTTTTGTTCTCCCTTTTATTTTCTCTGTTGTGGTGGCGGTGGTTGGTGGATTAATTATAATCTTAAATATACTTTTGCCAAAGCTGTCTCCATCTAAGTGTGTTTACTAATCACAGCCCTAGGAGCACCAAAACTATGTGCACCAAGATGAATATTACCATATTAATAAAAAAAAAATGTTGTTTTATTATTATGTATTTTCATAAAAACTGATATATTAAATTTTTAATGGTCTGATTTATGAACGTACATCTCAAAAATTTACAACATACGTATAATTTTTCTAATTGTTAATAAGACGGATTTCAACCGTTAAAAGAATAATTTTTATTGATAATATAAAATAAGAGGTGTTGTTGAAGTAATTTTCATCTATGCAAACATATATAATTCCCAAAATACTTTTTGTTTGCAAAAGATAAAGGAAGTATAATTTATTAAAAAAAAAAAAGATAAAGGAAGTAGTTGAACAATATGGGGTATTATCAAATCAAATCAAACAACAAAGCATTAGGTTAATAAGAAAAGGTTGGGTTAAAATTAGTGAGTGCCAGCTAACTTAATCGCAAAAGGGAAATGGCCAAACAGCAAAGGGGAAAAACGCTCTCATGTTTACCACCAACCTACTTTTATTATTATTATTATTATTTTTTTTTCTCTCTCTCTCTCTCTTATGATTTAGGACTTTTTTCAGACGGTGTACCTATATAAAATATAATATAAATTCGTGTTTGAAAAAAAAAAAGTTATATTTATAATGTAAATTTCACTGGATCTAAGTAGATTACTACAATACTTACTATTAATGTGTATTTCGAAACTCTAGATCACATTATAATTATGTCAAATAATTATGTCAAATATATATTACTATGTGATAGGATTATCATGATTAGATCTATGATCTACTTGTTATTAGTATGTATTACAAAATATCATTATTGGAGTAAAATTTCGTCCAACACTAAATGAACGTTCATGAACTAGAAAATAAGATCAAACAAATAAAATAATCAAGAGCGTTAAGCAAGAACACAAGAAAACATAAGAGAATACAAAAGAACCTCAAGAACAATATAGTGAAAATCGGAGTCCAGGATAATTGTCTCAAGACTTTGAATTGTGAGTTGTATCTTATTTTTTTCCTCTCAATTTGAGATAATTTATAGTACATTAGGAATAAAGAAGTTTAATTCTTCTATTAATTTGAGAGTTTATTCTCTTTTTAATTACAATGAAACCTTCACATTCTGATTATTTGATATGTAATAAATCCAAACGTTTGACGTCTTCGATACTAAATATAGACGATTGAGTTTCCTTTGTAAACTATTATTAATTGTCGACTGTTACTCCCTTATAGATGCTTGAACTTATCCCTCTGACATCTGATATAACTTTAGGAATACTCCTACTTGGGTGGACTTCTTCCTCATAAATAGGTAGACATCTACCTAGGTTGTCTCCTATCTTATAATTAGGTTGTCTCCTACCTCATAACTAGATAGACTCATACCTTATAGCTAAATAGACTTCTACCTTATAACTAGATAGACGTCTATTTATGTAGACTCTTACCTCGTTACTTGGTAGACTTCTACCTTATAATAGATAGACTCCTACTTCATTATTAAGTAGGCTTCTACCTAGGTAGACTCCTACTTGGGTTCGGATCTAAGTTCAACCCATTACTAATAACTTTTATATGATGATGAAAATATCACCTAACATTAGCCCCCCAGTTTCCGAGTGTAGCATGTCGAGTGAAGGGAACTTGAGATATTAAACCTGTATTCAGCTTTGTTGAACACATTTTATGATTGGACTTGCCGAATAGGTTTGTGTTCAAACCTGCTAAACTTTTTACATTTGGACCTGCCGTGCAAGTTTATGTCTAGTCTTGCTGGATTTTTATGTCTAGTCCTGCTAGATAAGTTTTTATCCAGTCCTACTGGATTTGTTTATGTCCAGATTTACCAAGCAATTTATATCCAAACATGCTGAACTTGTTATGTTCAGACCTCCTGAACTTTTTATGTCTAGTCCTGCTAGACAAGTTTATGTCCAGTCATGCTGGATTTTACATCCGGACTTGCCAAACAAGTGTATATCCAATCCTGCTAAATTTGTTTGTGTCCAAACTTGTCGAACAATTTATGTCCAGACCTGTTGAACTTATTGTGTTTAGACCTGCTGAACTTTTTTTAATCTAATTATGCTGGATTTTACGTCTGAACCTGCCGAACAAATTTATGTCAATTCCTGTTGGATTTGTTTGCACTCGGCCCTGCCGAACAATCTGTGTTTAGACCTACTGAACTTTTTATGTCTAGTCCGGCTAGATTATTTTGTGCCTAGTCCTACTAGACTTTTTACATCTGGACCTGCTGAACAAGTTTATGTCCAATCCTGCTAGATTTTTTTATGTCTAGTCCTGCTAAACAAGTTTTTATCTAGTCCTGTTGGACAATTTTATGTATAGGCATACTGAACTTTATTTGTGCCTTGGTGATGTCACAGTTGTATACTTTGGTTTAAGCGTCGAACTTGACTTTATTTCTTAACAGTGTCATGACTATTCGCTTATATCAATTCGGAATCGCTAATCTTAATATTGTATCTTGGCCACGTCATAGATAATCCATATAAGACAGCTTCTTATGTGAAGCTCAAACATAGTGAGGAGTTATTGTTGGTCGATAATTGGAATTATTATGTACATCTTCGAGCTTGTTTCTAGGCCCAAACTTGTCTGATTGCAGGCATATGTCAAATTGTGAGAATATGACTACTTGGACTAACTGAAGAAATTCAGCTTTTTGTGTGTGTGTGTGTGGGCTTTTTTTTTTTTTTTTTTTTTGAAGAGTAGGACTTATGTCCTTTTTTCCATGGTGGTTCTCAAACAAATGCATGGGTTGGCTTATTCCTTTGCTTCTTCTTAAGTGGATGCTTCATTTTTACTGTTTAGTCTGTCTTCTCACTCTTCAATTCCAATTTCTCGTCAATTCTATCATAACTTGACCTTGTGGGGTAAATTATTGTTATCACTTTCATTGCTAGATTGGGTGCTTCTTCGATTGCTTATTGTAATGAGAGTTTTCTTTTCATTTGACTGAAATCATCTTGGGTGCCTAACCATTCCACTGTCCAATCATTACTTTGACCCTTTAAGGCATGTTCTTTGTCAATCCTAGCTCTTGGCCCCTAAGTAGCTCCTTGGTATGCTTAACTTCTCCCACCTTTAGTTGGATAATCTTCTTGTATTGGATAGCATGGTCATCTCTGTTATCCTAATTGGCTTGAACATTAAGAAGAATTTCTCCTAAACATCTTATGATGGGAAGTCCATCGAGCATTCAGTCGATCTCGCAAGTTATTGGTCTCATATTCTTGTAAGCTTGAAGGAGTCCATTCCTTCTGAGTATGTCTTCAACCTCTCAAATACTGAGGTCCTATTTTTATTTGTTTGGGCATATCCATTCCAAAGTGGGTTTCTGAGACGTCTTGGATCCTTTCTTCTTTGTTTTTTCTTGTTGACTTTACTTCGGTATACTTGTTCAGTTGGGAAACTTTAGTGCATGATTGACTCAAGTTGGGTGTTTCGTCGCATGTTCAATTGAAGTCGTAAATAGTTGTTGACATTCTCCAAAATGCCCGAGATAGTCGGTGTGTTGTAAACATCATCTTGTATTTTTCCACAACAGGTCTCTAGCCTTTCAAAAATAGAAGTTCTTGTCTTCTCCTCTTAAGTGTGCTTATTTTTGCTTCTAGTTTGGTAGTTTTACTCTTGGAACCCTTGTTGCTTAGCTAACGGGTCCCCTCCTAGCCATTCATTGAGTTGGTCTTCCTCTTTAGCTTGACCACTTTGTTTGCCTCCTACACTCTGCGAGTTAGTTAGTGGTGTTTGTTGCCTATCAATTGATAATGTTTCATTGATAATGGTGATGAATTTTGTCACGAGTCCAGTCAAGACTTTTGTGTATGCTTTAAGCCTATCCATACGGTTTGAGTGCTTTGGGATACGCCGCATGATCTTCTTCTTTGTTTGGTTGTACCGCCACCCATATGTGCACGTATGTGATTGAGTTTGTTTCCACCAGAAATCTTGTTGTGCCTATCCATACTAGTCGAGGATTGTTGTGGTTGTCGTGTCCGTGCTCCTTGGTTAGCCAAACCACCTTCCACTTGGACTTGCTTGAAGCGTTGATTCCCACTTAAAGTGTTCTTTCTTACCATTTGGTTGGAAGATTGATGAAGAGAAAAAGTTGAATGCCGGTGAGAGTTTTAGATGTTAATCACTAAATAAATGTTCCTGAGCTGGAAAATAAGATCAAACAAATAAAATAATCAAGAACATTAAGCAAGAACATAATAAAACACAAGAGAACACAAGAGAACCTCAAGAACAAAATAGAGAAAACCAAAGTCTGGTATAATTGCCTAAAGGCTTTGTATTGTGAATTATGTCTTATTTTTTTCCTCTCAATTCGAGAGAATTTATGGTACATTAGGAATAAAAGAGTTGAATTCTCCTATTAATTTGAGATTTTATTCTCTCTTTAATTACAATAAAACCTTTACAATCCGGTGATTTGATATGTAATAAATCCAAGCGTTTAATGTCTTTGTAAACTTCTGTTAATTGTCGACCGTTACTCCCTTATAGAAGCTTGAACTTCTCCCTCTAATGTCTGATATAACCTTAGGAAAACTACTATTTGGGTGGATTTCTTCCTCATAAATAAGTAGACATCTACCTGAGTTGTCGACTATCTTATAATTAGGTAAACTCCTATCTCGTTGCTAGGTGAACTTTCTACCTAGGTAGACTCCTACATCATAACTAGGTAAACTCCTACCTTATAGCTAGGTAGGCTTCTACCTTATAACTAAGTGGACGTCTATTTAAGTAGACTCTTACCTCGTTGCTAGGTGGACTCCTACCTCATTACTAGGTAGACTTCTACCTAGGTCGACTCCTATCTAAAAAAAAGTCTAAGTTCAATCCATTACTAATAATTTTTATATGATAATGAAAATACCACCCAACAATCACGTCACATTTTAGTTGCATGAAATTGAGTTTGAGATGTATATATTGAGGGATGACACAAAACGACAGGCCGACATAAGAGTGAGAGACTCCTCGTAGAGTTTGATCTCCTCAACAACATTGGTGTCTACAAGAAGGCCTTCCTTATACTCCTTTAAGATCTTGCAGCGAGCCTTGAGAGTAGCCTTCTTGTACTTGCCCATAATGAGAGCAACGAGCCCTATGATATCCCCATCCTTTTGCTTGATCGACTCTCTTAGGACATCGTTTTTGGCCTTCGACTTGTCGAACTTGTCGACCATGCTTTTCATCATCTTAGCTTCTTCTTTCGCTGTTTGATTGAGAGTCTGAAGCTCCTTGATCACATCATCTGCGCTCGCACAAACATCCTTGTAACACCCACCCAATAAAACTATACAACTCCCAAAAAGCCATATTAGGTAGTGTTATTCCCTTAATTTCAACCCATATTATTCTCAAGTAGTTAAATAGATAAAGGATGAAAATGAGGGCAAATTTGAACTTTTGGATACTACCTCATAGATAATAAAATAAACATATCATACTCAACCCATATGGCTGGCCAAGTATATATACAATATACCACACAACTCAAAATGGGCACAGCTGAGTGTATATATATATATATATATATAAACATAGCTATGAGAGTAGTCAAAACTCAAAATAACAGATCAGTTTATTCATATACACAAGTCCACAATCATCGGGAGTACACCAGCCAACCATCTAGTTCTCAAATATTAATACAAAATAGCAAAACACCAGTGTGAATGGATACATTGAACTGAACCTTGATAGATATTAGTTCTTTGTTGCATAAGCTGTTGATCAACTGAAAACTTCTTAGTTGTTCAGTTTAAGAACCAATGATCTATCATTAAATTACCACTTTATGAATTGGATCATAATCTTGAGTGATTGGTAAACTCACGTTCATGTATATATGTATTTAAATCTACCATTGTGTAAGATCACTTCGTAAATTAACCAAATTAAAGCTCAATATTTTGAAGGCATGGTTTATGAAGTGAGGGAAAAGCTAGTCTGTGGAATCCATAACTTCAATTAATGAATATTAAGGAAATTTACATGAGTTGTTAATCCGAAGAACTTGGATGAGAGTGCTCGACTTTTATTTAAAGTCAATTCGATATTAATTTAAATGTCAAGTCCTCATTTACCCTCTTTTATCTTCGTGCTTGATTGCTTTAGAGTATTATAACTGCATTAATGGACAAAAAATTTAATAATGAGAGAGGCGCAACAGAAAATATGTTTATATACATCTAACTCTAATTTTATATCAATGAATGAATGGTTTTCTTAACAAAAAGTTTCTCGTAAATATATCTGCATAATGTTAGAATGCAGTTTTGGTACTTGATCGTCGCTCGAACTAAAGCTAACGATAATATGTATTTGAATGACTGAAAAAAGTATTAATTATTGGAGTTTCGATCATGCAGATCTATTTGGTACCCTAACTAGCTTCATAAACCTGGAAGAGTCAATGGAATTATCATGGACATTTCTATAGTCTTTCAAGATGGTATAATCAAAATCGCTCATCTTGGTCTCAGTATTGGGTGTTGCGCTAACTAATGGGGCTTAGGACATTGGGAAGCGTGTTGCCTTAAAACATTCATCACATATTTATGTTATGTACATTTTATGTGACTATCAATTGCACATAAAATATTAGTTTTAATTGTTCAGATAAATACTGTGTAGCGATAAATTATCTTAATTGGTAAAATAACTGATAACATTTTCATCTTTAAAAAAAAGTTTTTATGGAATTTTAATAGTTAAAATAAATAAGGACATTTTTATGGAGGAATATTTATTTTAATAGTTAAGATAATATATCTATATATATATATATATATATCAATTTTGAAGTAAAATTCAAAGACGAACTTAGCCAAATCGTGACATTTAAAACTAGTCAAGTTATCATGGGTACTGCATCTTATGTGCAACATGGGTACAAAAAGGTGAGTTAAATATAACTTGAATTTTCAACTCTCGTTTTTGCGGGTCCCCACACCACCCAACACCCCCCCCCCCCCCCCCCCCCCCCCCCCCACACAAAAAAAAAAAAAAAAACAAAAACAAAACAAAAAAAGCTAAGTTGAATTTAATGTGACACATGGATAAACTAGACAAAGAATTCACACAGTCTCTCATTGAAGATTGGCGTGACCAACATTGGCCGGAGGGTAGGAGTTGGGTTAAATGTGGATGATGACGTCAAATTTGCGACCATTAGTTGTGTTTTCAATGTTTTCAAATAATGTTTTCCCGTACTACGTACCATAAGTCTCAACAATCCCCACTCGAATAAAATTTATCATCACTATAGTGTCCTCTTCAAACGGTGATCCATCCATCAGGAAGATCACAATCTATCGAGATCTTCACTTCTCATGACTCCATTTCCAATCCTGAATTTTTTGGCCATTGCAATATTTGCGGAGTCCACCAATATTCGTTTGATTTTTTTCCAAGATTCATTTTGTGTATAAACAAGACTATATCCGAAATTTAACTTGTTTTGAAGTTCCATTTCAAAGATTAACCTATTAAGAGAAATAACCTAAACTTTTTTAAACTAATATATAATTCCATATTTAACCACTATAAGATTTTTTTATTCGCACATACTCATAATCATCATCACTTTCACCAAAGTTGCAGAATTGACTATGCACTTTATTATACGGTGCGTACACTATATATATATATATATATATATATATGTGTGTGTGTGTATAGTTGTCATCTTCATCTATGGCTGGAAATATCCCTTATGTGCCTATACCACCGACAGAAGTTGAGTAGCCTACGCAAGACCACAACACCGACGAGCCAAGGACGAACACACAAAATTTTAGGAGATTAGACTGGTCTCTTTACTTGTGAAGGCTTAGTGCAGGATAGTTGTGGAGAGAGTGTAAACCTACACTATAAATAAATGAATTTTAGTTGCAACATTTTGTTATCACACTTTTAGTCCATATCTTGTTATTAATATGCAATTGTTCACAGTTTTTTTATTGTGACTAAAACTCTTAACCACGGGATATTTAGTCACGGAAA
Source organism: Ficus hirta (assembly GCA_038430175.1). Lineage (NCBI taxonomy): Eukaryota > Viridiplantae > Streptophyta > Magnoliopsida > Rosales > Moraceae > Ficus > Ficus hirta. Next base: position 19,270,158 of record CM076585.1, on the reverse strand, counting down.
AAGTTTTAATGATGCCATAGTTAAAACTCTCATGACTAAAAGTTTTAGTCACAATAAAAATTTGTGACTTAATACAAATTAGACAATCTTGTGATTAAAAGTGATATTTAAATAATGTGACCAAAAGTATCATAAAAACTGTTGTGATTAAAAGTTATATATATATATATATATTTATAGTGCTACTTAGAATATATATATATATATATATATATTATGTTGTATGTATTGACTATCTAAAAGGTGTTTTTATATATAAATTTGTGAATATATATTTATATATATATATATATTATGATGTATGTATTGACTATCTAAAAGGTGTTTTTATAATGACACTATACTAATGTAGTATTATTAATTTAATGTTTGCACCAGTTTATCTCCATTTAATACAAACTGCATTATAACCTAGATTATTAAAGTACAAATTAGTCATTAATTATTAGTTTATATTGTAATTAAGTCTAAAATTTAAAAATTAAAATTACATAAAATAAATTGTATAATGTTAAATATCTAGTTAATAGTTTTTGATTTTTTAAGACTGAATGGATTTTTAGCGTCTAAATTAGCTAGTAAGGTTTTGGTTTAATTTGAAACTATACGGGTTTTTTTTTTTTTTTTGAACTTGGGAGTGAGGGGATTTGAACTCTATACCTCTAAGTAGAGTTATGTGTAATATTACCATTAGACTATGCCTGTAACTACGAAACTACACGGTTTTTGGTACAACAATATTTGAATTTGTTGTCACTAAAACGTTTCTTTACCATGTCAGTCACGCACGACACACCAAATCACAATGACGATTTTCACATTTTTAGGTTATGATGATTAATGTCATCACTATTGATCCATTCTTCTTAGCGTCGGCATTATTGTCGCCTCTAAAACCTTTTAGCAACAAACCTATGACAAAATCTTTCTTTGCAATAACATGTCGTTATTAGAAATTTAGGGACCGTTGGTTTCTCGTATTTGACCTATCTGATTTTAGAAATGAAAAGAAAATGATGTTTATTTTGATTTAAAATCTCATCTCATTTAGAATTAAGAAGGGGGAAAATATATATATATACACATATATGTATCATATTTTAGAATCAACCATTTCACTCATTTCTATTTTAAACTTATTTTGCATAGTAACATTTTCATATTTTAAAATCTCTCCCACTTTAAATTTTAAAATTTCACAATTTTTCTTCATTTCATCTCCGATTAAAATGTTTTTTTTTTCAATATGTTCATAATAAATAGAGGAACAAAAAAATAGAAGAACAAATATGTATCCATGCCTTATTAAAATATGATAAGATTTTATTAGATTTGTTAAAAAATGATTTTTATTCCTAATATATATCCAAATAATATCTCAGAAATTATGGAAAAAGGAAATGCACATCCAAACACCATTTCTTTGTCAGAAAAAGTGATTTCTCATTTCAAAACAAGATTATTTTTTATTTCAAAAGTAAACATATAGGCCAAATGGATCCTTAATAAAGAAACACATGTTAATATATAGAAACGCAAGATATACAATATTTCTCTGTCGTTGCTGTTCTGTATTTATCCTGATTATTACTAACCGAATTAATTGTCAAATTACTTCCCTCGAAGAGGAAAAAAAATGTCAAGTATATGGCTAGCGTTAATACCATATCTCTTTTATGTTGATTTGTTGACGTTGGTGTACCAAGAAATTAATTGAATCCTTTAACCATGTGTTTATTTATGAAGACGAGATTGGAAATAATGTAAGATCAGAGTACATTTATGTTTGAGAGTTGGGTTATGATATCAATAGATCATTTCATCAGGAAACATTTATATGAGAGTTATTTCACTATGTACAAATATATATATACACACACACACATTATGAATGGAAGTTATGGCGGTGTTTAAAATCACACTATTTTAACTTTTTTTAGTATATATATAATATTATTCTTTGTTAAAAAATGATGTCAATATTCTCTAGCATAGAAATTGATAATTATAAGAAAAATGAAAACTATAAGATTGATCTTAAATGGTAAGAAAGCGATTAATCATTAAAAGAAAGAAAGAAAGGAAAAGAGAGAGAGAGAGAGAGAGAGAGAGAGAGAGAGAAAGCAAGAGGCTCGTGCGCACACAAGTTCATGAAAATCGTTAGGAAAATTTATACCATAAAAATAAGAGCTTTTTCTATGGTGAAACAACTATATATATAAATATATATATATTTATATTTTTGTTTTTTATATATAAATTTTACTTTTTTTCTTTCTGGTCTTAGTACGACACTCTTGTTTTTTCGACTTTGACATGAGGCGATTTAGATTTGAACTAATTAACAAGTGATCACACAAAATTATTGCTAGATTCGGAATGTAACGAGTGAAATTATTGGAGTTGAAACTCATATCTATGGGGGAGGGCCGTTTGGAGCGACATTTTCAAATGGTATTTTATCATTTGGATCTAAAGCTCCTAATTTTACATCAAGCTTTCTCTCTTTATATTTGGTGTTCAAATTCATTTTGAACCCAACTATATTTTATGGTTGGTTATTTTTTGTCTTTTTCTGAAAAAGTTAACACAAATTATAACTAGTTTTGAAAAGTCAACAAACTTTAACATAAAAACTTCATTTTTATTTCAAATTCAACTCGAATACCAAAGGCATTATAAAAGTACATAACTTTCTTATTTCAAATTAAAACGAGATAATTCCTATGTCAAAATGCTCATAACGAGGAGATGAACAAGACAAGTTCTATTTTGTATTTTTTTTCCTAATATGTTTTAAACGTTTGTACTATTTTTTATATCATAAAACTTTTCTAAAAGTCTTTCCCCCAAACATACATTTACAACCCAACCTTTAAAACACGGTCTCCAGACATTCCCTCAAACGGGCCCTTAGAAAATTGAAACAAAAAATGATCTATCATATTCATGAAAGTGAATATACAATTAATATTTTTGTAACATTGGGAACAAAATTGTATTGTGATTACAAGTAATTTACACTGGACTCTATTAAAAAAGAGCTTAATTCCTTATCTGTTGATAGAGTTCTCCTTTAATTTATAACTGTGAACGTAAGCAACGAAATTAGAATTATGAAATTTTTTTAAAAATTTTTCTAAAATTGAACTCCTGATTAAGAAAAGAGAAATTATAAGTAAATATACCGAGTACTTTGGATTTTTTCCGAAAGTATACATTCATTCTGGACCCACCCTTTTTAAGCTCGTCAAATATAAATCAGAACATTTCAAAGTGTATCAAATTCGTTTACTTTTTATTTTTATTTTTATGAAAGTTCAAGTTCGTACACTTTTTTATTTGACTAAACAAAAAATTTTATTATCAAGTCATTAAAGGGCAAAAGACAGATACCAACAGAGGGACAAGCCTACAGAATAGAATCCGAAATAAGCTAATCGGTCAGCCACCGAACGACTAGGGAACATGACCTAAAGTGCCACAAACCAACGGGACAACATGTAGGTAATTATCCCACTCAAGGAAAGACAAGGCGATCCCTTATCCAAGACACGGAAGAGAACTCTTACAATGGGTGACGCGAACGCAGGATTCACCTACCAAACAATACCCAGCCAAACAACAACTAAAACCCGATCAACAAAACCCAAATCAACACAAAAACCTACACGAGAGACCACAGGGGAAACCTTCGTCCTTATTACAAACAAACACAGAAAACAGACAAAAGAAAAAAGGGAAACCACTGCAACCTTTGGCAAAGCCGCACCCATCAACACCGAAGCAACCATCGGCACGATCGGACCATTGCGGAAAGAAAGTTCAAATTCATATACTTAACACCACTTATTTTCTCTTTTTTTAATTATTAATTTCAACTTTAGCCCCGAGCAATATATATGCTTTGTCCCAATTTGTTCTATAACTTAAAATGTCATAATATCAGCACACAAGATTATCAGATATTTCAGTAGTGGTCCATCTGTGATAGAAAAATAAAAAAAAATGAAGCACTGAAGCATGAGTGGAAGGTAAATTACTAAAATGAATGTTGCTAGTCGATTGGATGGGTGAATTGAACCGGTTTCACATTATCCAATTTATCCCATATATGAAAATAACAATTTTAGATCAATTGGTAACATGAATCTAGTTAAATTTACTTGCTCAATCAATCATTTAATATTCATTTTATCAAATTACCTCCACAAACCCATCACGTAAGATTCACATGCTTCATTTCATTTTTATTAGAGTTTTTGACATAGAGGACACATATTGAAAAGTTTGATAAGCTCGAGACCAATAGAGTTTGTGACGTTTGTGTCACAGAGGACACTTATTAGAGTTTTTGAGCGTGACATTTCAAGTTTTAGAGACAAAGTGAAACAACATATATTTCTCGAAGACTAAAAATGAGATTAACCTTACAATTTTATATTGGATTTTGTTTTAAACAAATATTATTTTTTAATTTATTTCTTTGAGATCATTGTTTGTCATTAAACGAGTTAAAATTGAGCATTCCGTCACATATATAAATTTTTTATACTTTAAATATCTTGGTAAATTTTAAATAAAGTTCAAGATGATATATAATTTTGAATTGAAAAATGTTAGGAATATCAATTCTAATTCAAATTTTTTTAGTATCAATCTATATAATATATGACTTATCATTTAATTGTATCTACTAACTAAATGCTAATAATTCAAAAATTAAAATTAAAATTGATATCTCTGACACGTACTCTTCTAAATAAATACATAATCACATGGTACATTTTCGTGTGTGTGTGTATATATATAATTTTTTTGAGAAATATTGCATCAATGTACATTTTCACAAATTTCCCTCAAGAAAAATATGTATATTTTTGCTATGTAATGCCACTTCAATTCCACCTCAGCGTACGTACAGTCCACCTTGATGAACAGCGCGTGGAACCAGATTTTTTTGGCCAAATAAAGGGTCAGATCTGAAGGCGGGGCCCACAACCATTCCCCTCACTAGGGTAACCGTCACCGTTAGATCCAGCAGGTTTGCATCTCAGCCGCACGTATGTATTCTCATTTGACAACCTTTTTGACACTAATGTTCGCTCCTTTTCTTTTTCTTTAAAAAAAACAAAAGAAGAAAAAAAAAATTGGATCCTTTCCTATTAAATTAAATTTTTTTATAATTTGTTTTATGAAAGTATATTCTATACTCATTAAAAATTTTCTTTTTTTTTTTTTTTTTCAAAAGACTAAACGGTTTTATAATAACAATTAATAAAATCATAATGGTATCAAACGTGGTCAGCTTTTTTTTTAAATCAAAATACAGTAAATAAACATTTATATTTAGGAAAAGGAAGATTTGAACAGAAATGGGAAAAGGTAACTTTAGGGCCCAATATTCTTCTTGGGATTGGTAAAACAAAATAAATATCTATATATTCATTTACTATTTATTCAAAATAACCCAAATAACCAAAAAAAAAAAGTAAAAAATAAAAAGAATATAAAAAATAAAAATAGAAACAACCCTCGGTTTCCCCCTTATAAATACCACCTCTCACCCCTCCCCTAAAACCTACACCTTCCCCTCTCTGTCAAAGCCAATAGCCAAACCTCTCTTTTCTGTTTACAATTCTGTCCTCACTCTCTCTAAAAATCATCTTCTTTTGTTCTCTGTTCTCTCTCTCTCTCACTCTCCTTTTTTTTTTTTTTTTTTTTAAACTTTTCCTTTTGACAAATCTTCCTTCCAAATCTCTTCTCTTCTATTCTCTTTGTGATTGGGTGAGGATCCCAAGCCAAAAAAAAAATGTTATCTTGTTTGTGTGTACGTTTGGTGGGTGTTTATGGATGGCCCTCTTTGTATTCTTCCACAGCTTTCTTGAACTGCATCTGAGAGACCCAAAAAAAAAGAGGGGAAAAAAAAAGAAGAAGAAAAGAGAGAGATTTTGTTAATTTGCATGTCAATTAAGAAAAGTACTCATTTTAAAAAGGCAAAAAAAAAAAAAAAAAAAAAAAAAAAAACTCTCTCTATCTCTCTCTCTATCCCTTAATTGGTTGCGGTTCAATAAAGCTGTGGGAAGATACAAATAGGGTCAAAAAGGTTATTTGTTGAAGATTGGAAGGAATTCACCGGCTCATCTCTCTCTTTGGTACATTACTTTCCTTTTGATATATTTCACTAGATCTTTTTTTCTTTTTTTTTTCTTTCTTTTGTTTTTTTTTTTTTGCTTTGATTTTCCTGTCCATAAATACTTTTTGAATCATTGGGTTTTTCTTGCTTTGTTTTTGTTTGTGAAGTTTTTTTATCTATCTTTTCGCATAGAAGTATGACCCACGAAATTTTTACATGCAAAAATTGGGTCTAACAAGGGTTTGTGTGTTTATTATATATATAATTCCTGTGTAACCCTAATTCTTTACATATATGAGATTTTTGTGGGAACTTTTTTTAATTTCTTTTTTTTCAGATTTAGAGAAGAATCTGATATATAATTGCGTGTTTATGTGTGAGAAACAATATTTAACCATGCAGATTTGGATATGTGTCAAAATTTTCCTTTTAAAATCTGTTGTTGTTTCGTCAATATCTCTTATCCCTTTCCCTCTTTATTAGGTAATAAAAACTCTACTCATACCGCATTTTGATATGCCTCCTTGAGAAGAAATCTTCATATAAATATCTTGTATAAAAATGTTTTTTTTTTTTTTTTCAAGTTGTACTTCACAATCTTAAGGACCAATCTTTTTAAACATATGCATTTAAAGTGCTTTATATATATATACACACACACATTTATTTATTTTTTACAATTTGGATACGAAATATATGTTTGATTTCTAAGTTTTTCTTCACAATCTTAAGTAGGATCAATCGTCCATGTTCATCATATGCATTTACAATAATACATTTTTCCAGCAAATATATATTTATATAATGCTACTTTTTTTTTTTTAATATTCGGTATAAGTTAATTGTGTAGTTTAGATTCTCGTCTGACTTTTGCATTTTTGTTTTTTGGTTTTATCTGATCACTTAACCCATTTAAGAAATGTTTTAGGGTACAGTGTCGACATGTATATGTTCCATGCAAGTATTGTATATTGTTTCTTTTTTCTTTTTCTTTTTTTTCTTTTTTTTTTTTTTTTTATCAAACGCCATTAAATTAGGTTATTTTTTAAACAAATAAGCCTATTTAGATGATCTGTACTTAATCTGTCGGTTCATAAAGTAACAGTACTTGTAGTCTATTGTCCAATTTTATTTTTATGTGTGTGTGTGTGTGAGTGTGTGTGTGTGTATAAAATACAAAATTCCACCTTTCAGATTCCATTAAAGTCAATATCTAATCTTTTTAAGTGACTATAATTCATTTGCACGATCACTCTTTTGGCGTCTTTTATTTATCTGCTTCGCTGTTCTTTTTGTTAGATAGTTTAGTGTTACAGCCATTATTATTTTTTACTTCCTTCACCTTGTGTGTGTGTGTGTTCATATATATATATATATATATAGTAGGCTGGACTTTATAAAGTACCACGAATATAACTTAATTTAGGGGCCTTTCTTCTTAATTTAGATATGAACCTAGCTGTGAACGAAATTCAGAAAAAGAAGAAAAAAACCCCACTTCAAATTAGCACATATAAAAACAATTTCAGTGGCAAAAATGTTTAGTTGGACCACAAGGACTATACTATAAAGCCTCTTTTTCATTATGAACTCTCACTTCATTATTAGCTTACACTTGGCTTTGAATTAGCAACCAATTTTAGATCTAGGTGGATAGAGTTTAATTCTTTGAAAGAAAATCATTTTTAGATCTTAGGAATTAATTGCCCGGGATCATTTTGCACATTGTTTCTTAAATAGATCCCATGGATATGCCTTTGTAATAACCTCTTGGTTTCTAGTTTGGTGAAATTGGCCCCAAAGATAAAAAGAACAAGTAGAGGAAAAATAAGAAGAAAAAAAATAAGAAAATGAAAATTTAGCCTAAGATATTTAAAATATTAGCAAATTTAAAAGGTAAAAGCTAAGAATAAACAACAATGGAAAATGTTTTCAAAACTAGATAATTTAAAGATAAGAATTGATAATTAAAGAGAATAGGAAGTTAGCCACAAGAACAAGAAAAACACTTGGCCTTGTTTGGTTCGCATGTCGGAACTTGTGTGTTTTAACTGAATAGTCTGAATTTATTTATTTATTTATTACCTTGGTGGATTTGGGATGAAACCCCTTTATTGAAAGGGGGCCAAAGATCCCAAATTTAAGGGTTTAAACTGGATTTTTCAATCCGAATATAGTCCGAATTGTTTTTGCCAAATGCCGATTTGGACGAGTCAAATACACACACCTTGATAACTTAATTAGCTAGGGTTCTCTCTCTAATTTTCTTTTTCTAATTGAGTTTAGGAAAGCTAAGTGTCAAAACGCCAAAAGCTAATCTAGATCACTTGCAATTAAGAAAAGAACTTATTCAACAACAAAAAAAAAGGAAGAAAATAACATGTTCATTGTCTTTAAATAAATAAATAATAACAGTTCAGGCTTTCATGTGTACAAAACTGTAACCATCTTCCATGATCCGTACTAAGAAAAACACCAAGAATATTCATATGTCCCAGTGACGGAGTCATTAATTATATATAGCCAAACCAAAACCTACTTGCATAAATATATATATATATATATGTCTATTTTTTCCGTTTAAATAATAACTGGCATATTTCATGAAATTTAGCTGGATTTCTATACAGATTCGTTGGAGCTCTCACGAGGTCTCTCCAATCCTATCCAATTAATTATATAGGCCAACCTTTTTGCTAGTTGTATTAAAGATATATATTGCTTCCATCTTATGATCCAACCACTTTTATCTTTTTTCTTTTTACATAAAAAAAATGTAGAACATGTTTTATTGTTGCCCACTAATCTAACACATGTGCTAATCGCCAACCTTTAATTTGCTGTTTGATCCTCTTTTAGCAATTTTTTTTAGTAATTAATTGATCGAGCGGATAATGAGTTGTTCGATCCCATCTCCCTTTCTTTGTTCTTTTCTGCAATTAGATTATTTTAAACTCTTCATTTGTGTTTTAAGACTTCAACTTTTAAAGGGCTTTTGAGCATGCTCATGATTTTTACAGGTGTTGTAGACTTAAAGCAAAACAAAGTCGGAGTAAACAACTTAATTAAAGTTAATCACTCTTATGAGAACAAGTTAGAAAAGGTACGATTTAATTATATTTGTCTTATTTAATATTATAAATGACTTTTTTTTTTTTTAAATTAAGGGCAGTGAACATGGGGATTATAAAGAAAGCTAAGCCTTTTCTTATGCTTTTTGTGTGTATCAAAAAGAAAAAGGAAAAAAAAAAAAAAAAAAAGAAAGAAAGGAAAAGAAAGAAAGGGATAAGGTAAAAAAGTATAAATAAAAGAGGGACAAAAATATATTTTTTTTCCTTAACAACCTAAGTGCAATCCGGTTGATTTTATAACCAACAGAATATGCCTAAGTTTGTCTCTGTGGGGTACTGTTTTGGCTTATTGTTTAACTACATTGATAAATCCTTTTATCTGCAGGAATATTTGTTATCTTTTCTTGTCCTCTTTTCTGGAGAAGGGGACAACAGTTAGTGCTATAAGGTTTTTAGTGTGTTCTGAAATGATTTCAATTTTTTTTTTTTGTGAGGAATATTTTCTGATGATAAGTAACTATTAATCCAGTTGTGCCATACATATTTCCCAAATAATTCTCTTTCTTTTTAGGCACACGATTACGTGTATAGAAAATCACCAACACAAAATATGACTTATCATAGTTGCACAAATGCATTTTTATTAATCATGCATGTATTCTCATAAAGGGCATAACTTTTTTTTTTTTTTTTTTCATATATATAGTTTAAGAGATATATATATATGAAGCCTCCGACTAGGCTAGTTCAGTAGGTAAGAGTGAGGAATTTAAGCAGGAGTTCCAAGGTTCGAAATCTGAGTGTTTTTAATTTTTTTAAATAATTAAAATAAATAATAGAGCTCTAGACTTCATACTGTAAAGGAAAATATTACAAATTTCATGGTTGATAGTTCTTCCATTCTAAAAGTGCTTTCAATTTTCTTTAATAAATAGGAGTAAAAACTTCATAATATCACAAAAGGAGGGGAAAAAAAAAAGGAGATATGAAGTCTAACTTAAAATATGGATGAGGAAAAATGTAATATATATATATATATATATATATGTTCGTGAATTAATTTGGACATTCCTTTGTCCTTCTTTATTTGTCTTTGTCCTTATTGTTTGTCATATCGTCACCATATGTATAATTACATAATTCTTGTGTAACCACATGTGTAACAATTTTATTACTAAAATTAAACTTTTTACAGTACATATGTATATATATAACCGCGCATGTGCTAGCTCATGTTACTATGTAAATTCTTAATACGTTTCTCTATCATTGGCGATGAGCAAATTAGCTGGCAAGTATTTTATTTTACAGCACTTTGGTATATATACATGTGTATAGATAATTATACATATAAGGGCAAAAGGCTTTCATAAGACAAGATATATATATATATATATATCCTGTATGTATGTATGTGTGTACATATATATGTATACTGGTTGAATGGTTGAGTAATAGTTATATGCTAATTGGTGTGACGTGACTGTTCCACTGTTTCCCCAACACATGGGGGCAGCATTATTGCTTCTCTATGCCATTTCTCTTTCACTTGGCCATAATTTCTATAGTACTAGTTCTTCCTTCACAGAAATTATTATTATTATTATTATTTTTTATCTTTTCTCAAAATTAATTTTTAGTATATGTGGTTAACGGATACCGTTAGTTTAGCCTTTATTTTTTACTGTCCCAAAAGGGATGAGCATTATATATAAATATATATGTATATATATGACTTGTGATCTCCTCTTCTTCACATAGGTTGTGAATATTCCGTTGTTGAAAATGTAGTTTGCCCTCATGTGTCAACATCCTTAGGGAAAGGAACTCGGTTTGTGAAAGCTTTGTATAACTGAAAGGTAAAAAAAAAAAGATTCTGGACTCAAGTACTGCAAACTAGTCAGCTTTTTGGTTAAATTCTACTAGAAAAAAGTGCTCAGAAATTAAAACAAGTATTAAGCTTCTTCTCGAGTAATAATGAGTTGCTTCAAAATGATTGGTCAAGCATGTTGTCCTCATAAAGTTTAACAAGGTTAATATAAACGAGAAAATTAAATCGCATGTCACAATTTTACATGTATCACATTTGTTAAATTTTTGACCGGTCCATTTGTGACACATATATTCATGGCAGAAATTGAAAGGTGATATTCTTTTGTGGCATTCCTGAGAATTACAAATGCATAAAATGGATTGATAATTTTTAATCAAGTTTGTTTCCCAAAGCTGTACTTATGTGTTTGGAAAATTAAGTTTTTTTAAGCACCTAATATTGTCGCCTTACATACACACATATAAGTATATATATATGTGCAGAAGTAACGAGTTTTCAAAGTTATGCAGAAAGTTTTCCTTAACTAACCACCAGCTTGTGTGACATTGAGGAGAGATATATATATATATATATATATATTTTTTTTTTTTTGTACCGCCTCGCAAGTCAAACACATACTTCACACATATGGAAAGACATGACCTTAAAATTAAATCGCTTAAAATTTGATCGCTTCATATATATATGATATATGCATATATAGAATATATATATTAGCCCGATCTGTCATTCAGTTCTTCAATCTTTACCTCATCGGTCACCTAAAAGAGAGGAATGGCCTCTATAATATTATATGCATCTTCAAGATAATTAGGGCTGTCACTTACTCTCTACACTCACACACACACACACACACACAGACACACACACACACGCGCGCGTATATATATGTAAATTAATATTTACACACGTGTCCTAAATATTATGTGCATGACCTTAAGAAATCCTATTAGCTAGCGTTATGTTTTCCCTTATTTATGATCGAAACTGATAGTTTATATGTACAGATATATATAATTAATATGTATATGTTTTTGTTCAAAGGGTACATGTCAGAATATATGTATACATACATAGTGATTAGTGGCTCTCAAAACGAAAAAAAAAAAAAAGGAAAACAAATAATTAATTTATTTCATCATAACTCGACTTCTAAACAAAGAAAAAGTGGACGATATTATGTCCAGGGTTTCTGCAAACGTCCCCTTGTTACTAACATGACAAACTAATAGACTACTGATACTTTTTTTCTTTTTTCTTTTTTGTGTTTTTCGGAAACAAAAAGATTGATTTTTTTTTAACTATTAATATATATATATATTTTAACCCTCTTTCTAAAGTATAGTTAAAAAGCAAAAAGCCTAGCAGTTAAGAATGCTAATTAATTTGCTTCAAAAATCCTGAAACTTTTGCAGCTAGTTTTTTGTTTCCATCTCACAGTGGGTTTATTTATTTATTTAATTTATTTTTACATTTATAAGAAGAGCTTAGGGACTCCTAAAGCCCTGATAACTAGGTAGAGAAAAAGAGGGTCTCTAGTGTTGGCCTTTTATACTCAGTACTACAGCAGCTCAGAATCGCCATGCCCTCTTGTCGACTGACCCTTTTTTTTTTTTTTTTTTTTTAATTTGTATATTTATAGACTTTGGACCTATTATATGTATATATTTATATCTATATATTTCCTCCATATAGACGCTCTGTATGTATATATATACTCAACAAAATCCTTGTTGTTAAAAAATTCCCTTTTCTAGCCTATTTATACATACTCACTTATCTCCTACACAATTTAAGTGTACTTTTCCACCACTCAAAAACAAGTTTATTTATTTATATATTTATTTTATTATGATGAGAGCAGCCGAATTTATAGACCCTAGAATAATTGGAATGGGGGTTACTTTAATATTTATATTTATGTGTCCTCTTGATCAATTAATATTGGGTTTTCGTACAAAACTTGAAGGCTGTAAAATATTTAATTTATTAGCATATTGAGAAAGGGAAAAAAAAAAAAAAACCCCAAAAAGAAATAAAAAAAAGAAAACCAATTTAGTTGCAGAAAAAAGGGTTTTTGGTGAACTGGCTAGCAGCAAATAACTTATAATAAAGTTGTTTGGCTGTTGTGAAAATTGCCCAATAGGCTCTCAGTATTGCACCAAATTCTGATAGTTGTTTGTTGTGTATCATATATAGCAGCAGAATTGTCACCATTCACCTGTAATATAATAATTCTTCAAGAACCAACATAAGTATAAGTATAAATATATAAATATATATATATATTGCTGAAATTAAACAGTCTCTTGAAGAGTTTTGATGACAGAAAAAAGGTGTATGGAATAAAAGTGCATACAATATCTTACCAATTATGAACTACAACATAAAAAGAAAATTAAGATAACAGAGAGGGGAATAAATAGAGATAAATTATTAAATTATTTATATTTTTAAGCAAAGAACATATGTATATGTTGCACAAATTCATGATCAGTAAGGTACAAAATTTTTGCTATATATACTTAAAGTACACTTATTTGTTCACTTTGAGTGTTCCAAACTACCAATTAAAGAAAGATAGTGTACATATATGTATGTATATTGAAATCTCAACAACCATTCCAAGCTGATGATCAAATAATTGAACCAAGATATCATGCTCTCCCTCATCATGCATATATGCACTATTATATACTTCGTGCAATGCTATTTGTGATTTGTGGAATTTGTTTTCTTTTTATTTATTTTTACTTACTTAAATTACTTGTTATGTTTTTCTAGAAATTATAAATGGCCCATTTGGACTATTGGTTAGAGTTAGAATTTTGTAGGTTAATATAAAAATGTGTGTTTGATTAAAGTGTGAATTGTAAATGAACTGTGAAAAAAGAAATAGTGCAAAATTTTAAAATATGTTCGAAAATAATATGGAATGTGGAATTTGTTTCACTCATAAAGTTACAGATTTTGAAGTTTGAATTTCATAAAAATGAAAGAGAGAAAGAGAGATGTAGATTTGGGAGTCAGATATTAAAAAAATAATAAAAAATTCACCTAAAACATTGTTCCAAACGGGGTTTAAGATTTCCAAGAAATAATTTATGTATGTTTGTGTGTGTATGTGTAGTGCAGTTATATAAATCAAGTAATTACATTTTAGTCATGAAATAGTACATATGTAATAAGATTTTAGGAAAAATGTCATAAATTTTCCCTGAAATTTGTCACTAGTATTAGTATGTCCTATGAACTATGAAATGTACCTATTGTGTCCCCTGAACTTTAACATGTGTATCAAGTTGTCCCCTCAGTTAGTTGCCGTTAGTTTTTCCTTGATCTTTAATGTCAAAATGCTCCTTGAACTTTGCGTTTGTGTTAAACTACCCCCCTGATTTTTTTGTATTAAACAAACCCATTTATATTATTTTAATTATCTAATAGTGTAAATATATATATTTTATTATAATAAAGTGATATACATATTTTTTAACACATTTTTTTTACTTATTTTAATTCAAATTTATTTGGGTTATAGGTTTACTTATGTGCAACCATATTTGGTAGGACTCATATGCAAGATTTGGATTTCAAATACGTTGTATACTTGGCCTATATAATTTGAAATCATAGTCATAATGAATTTCATTTATGTGTTTGCTTAAAACTATAATGAGAATAAGTATCGTAAATTTACTATGATATCCATTCTTAGTTATATTTTTTTAATCTAAAAAATGATTAGTTTACATATTTTGGTATCAATCATAATTAAACTAAAAATTGTAATGTTAGAACAATAAAATAACATAATTTTTGTTGTTATTTTTGTTTAAGAAAATAAAAATGAATGTAAATTTAAATTAAAATAAGCAAAATTAAAAAAAAAAAAAAAGTGGGTCAGAAAAAGATACATTTTCTTTCAGTAGAAAAAATATATTTTTTTTACCTATTCTAAAAACTTTAGGTAATTATACAATGTTAGATAAATAAAATAAGATAGATGGGGTAGTTGGACACAAATATTAAAGATCAGTGAGTACTTTGATACAAATATTAAATATCATAGGGGTACTTTGACTTAATAATAAAGCTCATGGGATATTTTGACATATATACAAAGATAGGGAGCATTTTGACACAAAAGCAAAGTTCATGAGGTATTTTGACATTAATGATAACGGAAAAACTAACAACAACTAATTAGAGGGACAACTTGACACACATGTTAAAGTTCAGGAGGCATAATAAGTACATTTCATAGTTCATGGGGTATATTGATACTAATGACAAAATTCATTGGGGAATTTATGATATTTTTTCAAGATTTTAAACAAAATTGCTTAAATCTCTGTTTGGTAAATTAATTGAAAATGAAATTTTTAAATTTGAGTTGGTTGACTCTTCAAAACTTAATTATAAATTTTGTTAACTTTTTAGAAAAATAAAAAATATAATTTAATTAGAATTAAACTTAAATATTAAACGAAGACTACGCCTAAGAGAGAGAGGGGGAAATTAAAGAAAAGAAACTGATGCAAGAACGAGAGGATTGGAGTGGTTAAAAAAAAAAAAAGATGTCAGATGGTGACAAAGTTTAACCTTTTTCACAGAAATGTAGGAGAAGATGTGGAAGGCAAAAAATAAAAGCCTACAGGAAGAACTGTCATCATTGATGATAAAAAGGAAAGGCCAGGGAATCTTCTCTGCAGCGTAACTCTCTTTTCTTTTTTTCACCATTTTTTTTTATTTGATTGAAAATGAATCTCAAATATTATTATATCATTAAATTAAACAAATTACCCCATAAAATAAAAAAAATAAAAATAAATCATCTTTATCATTATAAAAACGCACCAAAATTACAGACAACCAGAAAAACATAAAACAAAAAACCCCCCAACAACACCCAAAAAAAAAAAAAACTTAAGGAAAAAAAATTAAATTAAATTAAAATTAAACTATTCTGCAAAACCTTCCCAATTCCCATGCATGTCTCAAATGTGTAGCAGTAGATTTGGAAAAAAGAGAAACTTTAAGCACAAAATGGCATAGAATCTCAGACTTCCTTTTTCCCTAAAACGGGTTTCTCCTGCAGATATATCTTGTTTGTTCTTCAGGAAAATTTAACCCCTTTTATTAATTAGTTAGCCCAAAATTCTTCATAATCACAATCTTACAGTACTACTGTACTAGTTTCCCAAAGAAAAATTCAAGAAATTTGCAGTTATAGGTTTCAAAAATTGTGACATTTTGAAGAAAATGCAGTTCAAAATATATAAATATAATATAGCAGAATTTTGACTCTAGAAACAAGATATCAAAATTATGGGTCAGAATTTTTGGCAAGAATAAGGAGAATTACCGGTAACCCAAATGGAGATCACGACGATCTTGAGCCGAATCGATCCCGGCCGCGGCGAATCATGCCACTGAGAGAGTGTGAAAGAAGAAGATTGAGAATGTCCTGAAAACCGCCATGTTCTCCCACAGCTTTCTTGAGCTTAATTCCACAGTTTATCAGTCCTTTTTTTCCCCCTTTTTTTTAAGTCTTCACCCCCAAAAAAAAAAAAAAGACATGAAAAAAGGAACAAGTTCAAGAAAGCTGTGGAAAAGCATGACCAGGACTACAACAACTTCTACTACTACTACAACAACAACGACTTGAAAACTTATAATCTCGCTCATGATCAGATCTCACTTCAACTTCTAGTGTATGTAATCCTAATTCCCTTTTCTCTATAACCTAGACAGATAGATATAGTGAGAGAAAGAGAGTGAGGACAGAGAAAGATGAGAAATATTGGGCATATGGCCATAAACAAAGCCTCTCTTCTCTCATTATTTGTGTGTGTGTGTGTGTGTGTGTGTATGGACCACTCTAGCGCATATGTATATATAATCTGTGTACCAGCTTTATAGCGAGGGAAGAGAGGAGGGTGGGGGTGAGCAGTAGGGTTCACTCAATGAGAGTGCATTTAGATTTTACCCACAAAAAAATGCCCCTTACTTTCCCTATAGTGAGTGCGCTGTGGGGTATATATAATACGTCAGAGGGGTAAAGATCAGAAAACAATAATAATATTAAGAACAATTACATATATAGATATATAGATATATATATATATAAATATAATAAAACTGTTTTCAAAAGAACTATATACATAAAGTTACAAGAACAAAATCCAAAAGTTTTACGTGGGTTCTGTGTAAATGGTACGAAAATATACCCTAATTTTGAAGCGGTAGATTTTTATCATATATCTCGTGAGATTCGCTTGTCTATTGGCTATGGCCGTTTTTTTTTTTTTTAAACCATCCTTTTAAGTAAATAATTGTACTTTTTATTATTATTTATTTATTGTTACGTAAACGATCTCTCTCTCTCTTTTTTAACACGATAATCCATTAAATAATATATCAATAGTCTATTAATAGTTTACTAAGTCTTTTAGTGAAAGAAAAAGGATCATCTTCTTAATTAAGAAAATAACTTGAAACTTTTATTGAAAAAATAAATTAATTAATAAGAGACCTTATATATATAGATATATAAACCCCCTAGTTTGAATGCGATTTGAGTAAGTTAAAAAATGTGATTTGACTTTCAAAAATATGGTAAAAACCTTGGGATCTGTTTGGAACAATTATTGGAGTAGGAGTTTTGTAGGTTCGAATTAAAATATTTGTTTGGTTGAAGTGTGAATTGAAAATAAACTATGATAAAGAAAATAATATAAAAATTTGAAATGTGTTCGAAAAAAAATTATATGATTAATATTTTGCTCTTTTGTCATTCTGTGCGATTAAAAAAATCATCACATTTCGACTTAAAATAGGAAAGTTATGGACTTTTAAAGTTTGAGTTTTTTTGAAAATTGAAGTGAGAGAGAAAGTGAGATGTAGATTTAAGAGTTAATTTCAAAATTCAATCTGTAAACATTTTTTCAAATGGCCCCTCAAACTTATACTTACGGGAAAGAAAAGACGATGAAGAGAAAATAAGAACATATATAAGAGGAAATTTCAAAAACTTTCAAAAACCATCCCATCCCCATCACATGCCACCATGTGATGAAGATCTCTTTTTATTTTATTGGGATTTAAAGGTATGGGTTGTTTATGGTCCCCCAATCAGTATGTTTTTTTTTTCTTTTCTCCTTTATACATATTAAACTTGTATATATTATAAATGTTGATGAGTGATGATCATCAATAATGTAATTGTAATTGTCCGGCCTATAGATATTTCATATATGTGTGCGCGCGCACATAGCTAGCAGTTGTGGTCATTCCAGAACCATATGACAATTAATATGTTTCTAGGGAGCCCATGAAATTGCCAATTGAGAAGTACTTTAAATGTTCATGTTCCCTCCAAGCTAAAAAGAAGAAGAAAAAGAAAGATGAAAAAAAAAAAAGGAAAACTGAAAAGAAGCAAAAAAGGGACGTGGGAATAAAAATATATAATTAACTAGCTAACAAATACAGTTGTACCCTACTTGTTTTTTTCTTTGTTTGTTATTTATTCAACTCAATTGGCACACTATGGCTGCATTAATATATATATATATATATATTTGTTACGAGGCCGAAACTACTAGAACATAATAATTGCAAAATAGAGTATACTATCTTGAGTGCTTTCTTTTCATATTTTCTTGCTTACAAGGGTCGAGTTGATTTTGATATCCAGCCAATCTACAAACACTAATGAATTTTGTTTCATATATTTGTTTTCATTCTTGGTACATTCCAAAAAACCGAGTACTTCTTGTGAATGTTTTTATTCGAATTTCCTTATTAATTTTTCTCGAGATTTGAGTCTTGCATCTTTTTAACTCTCATCACATCCTCACTAACTAAGCCAGCAACTTCTAATTTATATTGAGTTGCTAGGTCGTCTCTAAATTTTTAAGTTTGTATAACTCTAGTCTTTTTTTTTTTTTTTAAAGTTAGAATGACCCTAAACTATTAAAAACATTACTACAATAATCCTTTCGGTTAATTTTTGAACAGAATCCACTAGTTAGCATTATTTGTTAACCAAATTACAAACAGATTCCATCTAAAAATTAACGAAAATGACTATTATAGCAACATTTTAATAGTTTAGGAGTATTTCAGCTATGAAATAAAAAATCAGAGACCAAAGTTGCACAAACTTAAAAGTTTAGAGACTAAATGAACAATTATATATAGATGAATTTCTTTGTTACTATTATATAACAATTTATCTCTATGAATATCAATTGGATAACTCCAAGGGCGCATTTACTTAACTGTAAAGGAATGTAATGAGAAATGTGTGAAGTGAATAAAATTTCTCTATGAATATCAATTGAGTTACTCCAAGGGTACATTTACCAAACTGTAAATGAATGTAATGAGATTGGAAAGTAAAGTAAATGAATGGAAAGAAGGATTAATGATTCCATTTCTAGTGTTTACTTATCTAATATTAATTCGTGTAAAAAGGAAACAATCTCATTTCCTCCGCAGTGTTTAGTAACCTTATTATGTTAATTTAATCAATGTAATTACTAAAACATATTTTTACACAATAAAAAAAAGCATTAGCACATAGAAACTTATTAAGGGTATATAAGTAAAAATTTGGCATTTGTTTCCTTTGACAATGAATCAATACTAAGGGGAATGCAAGTATTATATATAACTCCCCTTTTTCATTCCCGATATTGAGTAGGGTCCACAAAAATCTCATTTTATAATTAAATATATGATTAATTGAGAAAGAAAATTATTATATCACTGTTCCTTTCTCTTTGATGTAAAGTAAACATGCCACAAAAGAGAAAGAAGGTAAAACGATTAGACGGAAAGATAGGTTTTAAGAACTATTATGGTGGATTTGGATGTAATTAAGAATTGTCTTTCCATGTGTGTGTGTCAAAAATGAACCTAGGGAGATGGAGCTTTCAAATAATCAATACCAAAGTGCATGACTCCAACCAAATTAGTTAAGCATTTCAATGCGGCTAAATCACCTCCTTTTCAATGAGAGCTAATTCTTGTTAGA
Organism: Ficus hirta; assembly: GCA_038430175.1. Taxonomy (NCBI): domain Eukaryota; kingdom Viridiplantae; phylum Streptophyta; class Magnoliopsida; order Rosales; family Moraceae; genus Ficus; species Ficus hirta. The sequence continues at coordinate 19,250,077 of CM076585.1, read as the reverse complement.
TATTTTGATTTGACATGCTTCTCACCTAAAAGAAGCAAGTTATGTGTGAGTTAAATTTAGAGACGAAAGTATTCTTTTGTTTCTCCATGGTGAAGTAAGACTAAGTTCAATCCTAGATCGGAACAAGTTGATAGTATCCCATTTTTTTATCCCCCATATTGTGGTGATGTGGAGGCATAGAAAAGAAAAGTGGGAGATAAGGTAGCCCTCGTTATTGGTATAGCAAGCCCCCGGCATGATGGACTATTAGTTAAGTGGTAGACTATGTGCGTCCCCGATAATTGCATAGTTATGCATGAGTTGTGAGGACTCTCAGCCACATGCGCAGTTCAATATAATGTAGTCATCAATGCCTAACCCTAAGAGAATGGTTAGGTGAAACTCTTTACTTCTTGACGTCCTACTAAATATTGGTGGCTTAAATTGAGCACTAACTTTGATTTTTTTTTTCTTGGAATTTTTTAGGTAGAGAAGTTCACACTGATCTAGACCTCAATGTTGTAGGTGAGTGAGAAATTACCACTAGACAATATCTACAACTCCTTTGGTTGCAAAATCGAGACAGGTATAAATCTTAATTTTTGACCCTTTTCCTACTAGCTAGTATTTTATATACATCCATAGTGTTGTACTGCCATTGAGCTGAGCAAGTCGGCGATGGTCGGTTTCTTGCTACATTCCTTCTCGTTTGTTGGAGCTCGGTGTTCTATAAATGCTATTTTTTCCAAGACAACAATAGAGTTAGGGGAGGTCGGACTAAGCTTTGTGCCCGAGTTAGGAGGAAACCTAGACTGAGATTTGTGGTCGAGCTAGGACGATAATTGGTCTTACGTCCGCGGCCGAGCTAAGGGAGAGCTCGACCTTAGTCAGTGACCAATCTAAGAGGAGTGCACGGTTGAGGTCGAAGTCTAGCTGGCAGGGGAGAGACTATGAGAAGGAAATTAAATGAGCTTTCCACTGGATCTACCCCAATAGGGATAAGGTTGGAGCGCCTAGCTGACAAGGGAGAATTGAAGACGACTATAAGACAATTTCATTTCTTTTCTATTGCTTCCAACTCGGCAGAGATGAAGTTAAAGCCTAATTGGCGAGTGAGAGTTGAAGACAACGAGAAGGCAATTATATTTGTTCTCTACACTTCCACCTCAATGAAGATGTGGTTAAAGGTAGCCTAGTTGACAGGGCACAGTTAAACAAGATGAGAAGGCGATTATATTCCTTCTCTACCAGTTCCACCTTGATAGAGATGATGTTGGAGCCTAGCTCAAAATGGAAAGCTAAACGCCAAAGGATGAATATTCTCTAAAATCAGAAGAATATTATCCAGGGCTTCCAATATCCAAATTCAAATTGAAGATATAACGATAACTTTCGAGGTTAGCTGAATCAAGGATAATTACAAAGCTTAGTATCATCCATTTATACTTATTAATTTGCATTTATCTCATAAAAGAGTATAAATATATCTGTGTGGTCACTTAGAAACCCTAAGTCGTCTAATTGTTATCTTGGCACTCAAGCTTATTGTGTATTGTTCTACGTAGTGAAAACCCAAGCACCATAGTGTACATTGCTCTTATATTGAAAGTGAACCACTCTAAATCTATTGATATTCTTTAATTTTCGCAATTTATATTTACTAGTCATAGGCCATAGATTTATCTTGTTGAGGAAACGTGTGAGTTCTTGTTGTTTCACGAATCACCATCATCACATAATAAAATAGTTTTTAAAAATTCCCAAAATATATTTTTATGAGAGTTAAATTGACTAATAATTTTTTCTCCCAAATCGAAAGAGGTTGTTGGAGAAATAACTCTTGTTAATATAATACGAGGTAATAGTTTTGTTCAATTTCAAAATACCGGAGTTTCTTATAATTGAAATATACCCCTCCAATTATTACCACATTTAGCCTCAAGAAATAGCGCTCGTTGGAGTTTCTAACCATACTATTGAAGATCCCTTGACCTGGGTTTGGCCACAATCAAAATTAAAGCTAACAAAGGAGAGAAGGTGTTGGGATCTAAATGTGCCCTAAGGATAGAAGATTAAAATTAGGGATTTTCTGTAAATATGACATTTTGATATTAATAAGAGGAGGTTATTCATGTTTAATAAGTTGTGTCCTATTTACTTTCATTTGTTGATTGTATGGTTATTTTGAGCAAATATAAAATACTCCTTGGTTGTTGGTAATATATCGGATTACCATATGTATGTGGGGTATACATAGAAGACGTGGTAATTTGATAACAGTCTAAATAAATAGTCCGCAATCGATGGAGTAAGATTTGGGGATCTTATTCATGATAAGATTGTAAAGGTTGTCTACTTCCTTGGATGGATGGTTTGTCTTGACCATCGGATAGGTTTCGAGTAGAAACTTTAATGTATACCAGTATTAAGGTATGACATTGGACTGGACCTAAAGTGTGAATTGATTCGGTTTAATAATTCCGTTTATAAGAATCAATGATGCTTTGATTATCATCCTGTATTAATCTTAATCCTGAAATGATTATTTGAATTCGTATCCATGACTTATGTACTTTAATGCACTACATGTGAGACACTGTTAATTCATGGTCAATATACTTGTGTTTTGGGTGCATGACTTATGGATGGAAAAATCAAGATTCATAGATATGGAATCCATAGCTATCTTAACGATAGTAAATGTTATCTACTTAAAGGCATTACTCGGGGGTTGAAAGATAATATAACAAGATCTTGGCCATCGGTTTACTTTGTGTTCTCTGGTGGTTTGCCAATTGTATGGTTTTACAATTGGTGATTCTTTCAATAGAGAATAATGGAACTTTAAGTTAAAAGGATTGAAAAGGTAAAACGGAAAAAGTCCTTAATTCAATCATGGATAACATATGGGGATTAAGCAAGCGATGAATAAATCATAGAAGAAGTACTACGTTAGAGAGCTTTCGTAATACGGTATGTAAACAGGAGTTCAGCTTCAAACTTTTAGTGAAATAGTTTTGAAGTTGATAATTGATGAATAATTAATCTGTGATTAACTTTTCACAATTATAGGAGCCTCTTTACATATTTCCATCGGGTCCTTCTATTAGCTCATATAGTTCCATATAGCGTCTCGGGATTTGTTCCTAATGAGATCGGTAAATTTAAATGGAATTTAATAATATCTATTAAGACATAGTACTCTCTAACATGCAATCCAAAAAGGATTGGACATGTGAAATTTGTAGACAGATGATTTGTTAACATATGATTGGTTAATTTGAATTTTGGAAATAAGATTGTGTTTGAATTATTTAATTTTGGAAAACAAAAATTTTCTCTCCTAATTAAAAGAGGTGTCCGTTTTTTAATTTAGTGGAGAGAAGAAAATTTTGTTTCAAAATTATTCAAATATATTCATAATATTAAATTATTAATTGATTTAAATAATGGAGATTATTTCATGAATTTTTCTTTCCTAATTAAAAGAGGTGCACGGTTTTTGTGAGGAAAGAAAATTTAAAATATTCCATTGATTTAAATTAATTAATATGGATAATGTTTGTGGAAAATATTTATTCAAATAAGTGAATCTTATTTAAATTCGAAAAGGTTTAAAAGAAATTTGAATCTAGATAGGACTAGGATCTTTTGACTAGTCTAGATTCTTGATTTAAAATTTGAACCACCAATCAATCTTTATTTCTCATAGTGGCTGAATTTTTAAGGGATATATCTCCCCTTGGAAAAACGTTTTTAGATTCAATGAATCTAGCCCTAAAGTTGTATTATCTTTTGGTTCAAAATTTATCCGGAAAAATAATTATTAATTATTTTTCAAGAAGGAGATAAATTTTGAAAAAGGATTGGAATACTATATAAAGGCTAGGGATTCTTGAAAAACTAATTTTGGTGATTCACACAAAAAGGGAAAATGTTTTTTGGGTGAGAGGAAAAACAATTTGAGTTTCTTCCACATCAAAAATTCGGCTATCTTGTGAGAGAGAAAAAGAGAGAAAAATTCCATTGAATCAAGACTGTGAGGAAGGTTAAACCGAGTGATAATTTTCATAAGAGGTTAACTGGTTCCTATTTTGTAGTTTTGAATGAAGAAGCTGGATCATATTCTCAACGAGGAACATCAGAATTGAGAAGGAGGGATCTAGACTTCAGAAAGCATTACCGGTCGCTTGGATTCATAGAACGTGTGCCCACACACACTCTGAGACGTGGAACTCGAGAATAGTAGAGAAGACACGTTGGTCAAACGCTCTAGCAATTCCGGAATCCAAGAAATAAGGTACGTTTGATCATGAATTTAATTTATTGTTATATGCATCATGAGCTTCTTTTTCGAATCGGTATAAAAATTTTAAAACTTCCGCTGCACCGTAACTCTGATGTCTGAACTGATTTTTCCAGCAGAAGTATATTAGGGCACAAACGGGAAAATACTGAAAAAGGAAGGAAGAAAAAAAAAATACCCGATTAGAACTAGCTTCGGACCTTGAAAATATATTTATTTACTTTTAATAAGTAGGAGCCATAAGTCCTCGTCTTCAAAAAATTGATATTGAATTTTTACATCTATTTTGAAAGCATCATGTGTACTAATTGCTTATAATTTCTTACCCTCTTTCACCCAAAAGAAGAGAAAACAACACGAATACAGAACATGATTAACTAAACTTCTAAACATATTATTATGTATACGTACATGCATGTACTACTAAAAAAATTCCACCAGGCCAATTATATAAAAATACAAATATATATATATTTATATAGCACAACATAGATAAATGGTAGATGAATACATACATGCATGTATCTATGAATATATATATATATATATATATAGCAAGGATAACATATAATATGATGATCACACGATCATGATGGGCATTGATATGTAATCATGGTTGTGGCGGCGCCACCGTGGTGATGGACGACCATGATCTTTTTCCGTAGCTTGTTTCTCAACTGAATCAATAAAATTTATTTATACTAACTGTACCCAAAAGAAACAGAAAAAGGAACGTAAATAATAGTAACATAAAAATAAAAATAAAAAATAAAAACAAAGAAAATTCATGAGACCCCTTTACCGGCAGGTCCACCTCATCGCTTACCTGTTTTGTCAGTTTGATATTCAGTTTGTTTTGTTTTGGTTTTGTACGGCGCAAGTGGGCATTTTATTTTATTTTATTTTATATTTATTTATTCTCACTGAAAGGCATGTGCTTATTTAAAATTGGGGTTTTAGCAGCGTTACTTCTCAAATTTTATGGTTTTTGACAATTTACCTCTCAAATTCTCATAGATTTTCTAAATTTTTGCAATAGGCTTTATTTTATAACTTTTCATTTATTTGAGGATTTTGAATTTGAAAGATTTTCAGTAGAATTCAAATTGGAGGTTTTCAATCGAATATGGGATTTTTCGTACTCATGTAGGTGTATGTGGGTTTTCTGTCATCAATTTAACGTGAAATTATAAATAAAATGACATACATTGTAATAATTTAAAAAGTTCAACAAAGAAAATTTCAAAATTAAAGATTTAAACGGTAAGTTGTTAAAAGTAGAAATTTTTAGGGGCAACAGTGTTAAAAATTTTGCTTTTGCTCTCTCTTTTCTTTCTTTTTTTTGTTTTTTTGTTTTTTTGTTTTTTTTTTGTTTTTCTTTTGGCGATCCCTTACTACATAGGAATGTTGTCAAAGCTTGGTTAAGACATGAGAGCTACATAATTAATCAAAGAACCATTAATATTATTTATAATATTACTCAAATACTCCCAACTCAAAACTGTATGATAAAAATGAGTAAGTTTAGTAATGACTCCCAAACTTTTCTAAATGTAGCTTATAATATATTGTCCTATTTTATGCCTATGTTGGAGAAAATAAAGGGTAAAAATTGGGAAGTTCCTTTTTTATTCATATTCTTTAAAATGAAAAATTTGTCGGCCCCCTATGTCTGTAAAACCTATCACTCAACAAAAATTTCCCATTAGAATTTTGAGGATCATATTATCATTAAAAATTGGTAATTGGGATTACATGAAAACTTTTGAAAAAACATGCACCAGGATGCATGTGCATTAAGAATCTGACAAGAAACAAAATGTTGGTGGATGGGAAAATCTAAATGATATACATGCATGATTGACCTGCAATAAAACAAGCATGTATTACATAGTAATGATCTTTCAAATCAAACTAATTAACTATCCTTCCAAGGTAAAACAATTATGAGCAATTCTACGTGCACTCGCAATGTACTACTGTGTATGATTTGAGGTCTTGATTTCTGTGGATAGGACCTATATAAATGAAAAGGTCTAAATTATACACTCGTGACACTCGAAAACGCACATAGTATTTCTCAAAACTAATAGTACAAAATTCTAACGACATGAGCGTAACATGTGTTTAGTATTATCTCTTTATTATTTGAATCTTGTTGGAATCACATCAAAATAAAAAATAAAAAAGTATATAGAACAGACAATGTCTGTTGAGATTTGATAGATAATTAGTGTGCTTTTTCGCTGTTGGAATCATACCAGGTTTTTTTTTTTTTTTTTTCCAGAGCGATCATGTACCTCTTTATTATTATACAGTACAGTTATTGGAATTTCATATGGAATTATATATAAAGTAATTTCTTTTCACTTTTTTTTTCCTCTTAACCATATTAGGTAGAGGGAGGGACAATACCTACAGAGAGACAGCACCAACAACAGAGCAGGTGAGAGGAGACCTCACAAGGGCAGATCCATATACCATTATATATATATATATATATATTTATAGTTTACCTTCTTAGGAAATTAAAATTTTCAAAATATAATGCATGTACATGAATTTAATGGGAGGAAGCCAAAAACGACTTGTTAACAAATTTTTTTTTTCTATGTCACATCTTTCACATCATTGAGACCTAATATTCATTATAATTTATATGAAACCATGTACATATGGGCCACCAGCTACAAAACATGAATATATAGGCTTGGAATCTATCAGCCCAAGTAATTTGAAATGTCCCCACCTGACAATGGGCCTGGATTGGGTAGCCTAGATTTAATTAATAATCTGCCCAGTCATTTACAGAAACAACTTTTTTCTTTTCTATTTTGTACGGACGTTCCCTCAATTTTTCGAATTTGACAATTAGGTTCTCTTTGGATAGCATACTTATTTCCGAAATGAAAAATTTTCTTATATAAAATGAGAAAATCATTTCATTTTGAGAATAAAATGGTATTTACATGTGTAAAAATATTTTTCTTCTTGAAAGGCGAAAGCAAAAATAGTCTATATGTTTAGAAAGTTAAAAAATGAGAAGATATAGTATTGTGAATAGTGTATTGGGAGAAGAATTTAAAAAATTCCAAAAAGGTTCTAAAAGGATACCAAAAATGTACTGTACTTAAAATATGTTTGAGAATGAGATGTCCACACTTTTTCAAAATGAGAAAAAAGATAGAGAAAGTTGAGAAAAATACTTTTATATAAATTTTCCACCGATTTTGGAAAGGGGCATATGAAACAAACAAGGGGTTAGTCTCTATGAACTTTTTTTTTCCCCTTGGAAAGCAATCCCATGAACTTATGGCTTATTTACTTTCCAGGAATAGAGAATCGGAATAACGAATGAGAATCAACCCTATGTTTACTTACCTATTTTTGTCTTGGAATGGGAGTGAAAATGTGTGGGGTCCACACTAATTTGGGATTGAATAAGCGATTGGCAATTCCAAGCCCCCCCACCGGATTAGCATTCCCACTCCTTATATTAAAGTTAAGTTACTATTTTACCCCCAATTTTACTTTCTTATTTGATGATTGAAAAGGAAAAGTAAAAGATTGAAATAACCCTAATTTTTTCACGCTTATTCACTTTTCCTTCTACTATGTATTAAAAAATAATAATAACCTATATTAATTATTTTTATTAACCAAATATAATATATTTTTATTAACTTAATATTATATAACTATCCTAATTACTATTAACGTTATTAGAGTAAATAAATAATTTTTTATCACAATATATTATTATCTTTCTATTTTTATATTTTTTATATTTTACTTATTTTAATTCATTTTTTTTACTCTTTTAATTTTTTTTTAAATAAAAAATTACACAATTTAATTTTATTACCTTAATATCATAATGGTTATTTTACTTTTGATTAATAGTATGACAATAAATAATAAAAATTAATCAATTTTTTAATTTTTGAAAACACAATAAATAAAGGGGTATACAAGTAAATTTACAGCAACTGACTCCGATTCCTGTTATAAGTAAACACATGAATGGGATTGACAGTGATTCCGACTCCGATTCCTGGAACCTAAGTAAATAACATATTCTGACTCCGAATCCAGCTCACTCCGAATCCTACCCACTCCGATTCATGATCACTCCGATTACTGGTAAGTAAACATTCCATTATAGTTTATGACACTGTTAGTCCTTGCTAATAACCATTCAAATTTAGAGTCTTATTTGCATATTACTTACACTATAACCCAAAAAGGACATTGCTGATCATTTTGGCTTAATTTCAATTCAAATCTCTTTTAAAGTTTAGTTTAAAGTTTAATTTATAAATATAATTAGATTCAAGTTTTCAAAGAAATTTATATTGAAATTAAGTAAAAATGATCAGCAATGCCCTTCTTAGGTAAGATATAGGTAAGCGCAGTCTTGGCTTGCTTCACATAGGCTACACAAGCTCCAAAGCAATATAAGTTCTTTTAAGCACATTCAGACAAAGATTGAGGTGAGGGTCGCCTGCCTCGTACTTATATAAAGGGAAGCATTCGTTGCTAATGTTATTCTAGAGAACAAACTATTGGCTTCTTCTGTTCGCGTTCTCCAACCCGATTTGACCCACTTCCTTAGCTACCAAGCTCTAACCCCTATAATCTACAAGTCATGTGTGGAAAATAAGTCTAAATTTTAATGGATTTGAGCAAAAAGAACTGACAATAGTAAAAATTATAAATTCAAAGGTTTAATTGCCCAAAAAAAAAAAGTTTTGAAATTAAATGGCAAAATTCAAAAAGTTTAGTGGTGTCTATATTAAAAAAGCTTTTCTTTATTTTTTTATTTTTTATTTTATTGTTTTTAGTAGTCCACAGTTGAATTTAAGCTCAAAAGATCATATAGAGGGCAAGATTAAAAAGGATGTTCAAAAAACAAAACAAAACAAAACAAAATACATTATTAACAGGGAATTTTAATAGCAAGAACTCCTATTTTGTATTATCGATATTAAAAATCGATATTTTAGTCATTGAATTAATCTATCAATGGTTTGATCATCTATGACTAGAGTAATTATAGCTCCCGCTATACAAATTTTTAAAGTGGACGCTAATAAGTCAAACTGTTAAAAAAGTTATCCAATAATAAAAAAGCATTTATACCATGATGGTGTAAAATAAGAGGTTTTACTGTAAAAAAATCTCTTAAAATAAACCATCATTCATTAAAAAAAAAAAGGACATAAATGTCTTTTTTTTCATATTTTTAGAGTTTAATGCATTAAAAAATCATTTAAAGTAATTAAATATTTAAAAGGAAAAAACAACTTTAAGTTATTATAATTAACACCAATATTTTTAATATTAATAAAGTACGAAAAAAATGAACATCGTTTTAAGTTTATCTGTCGATATTAGTGTGATAATCCATAGTGTATTTATTACTTGAGCGTAATTGGAGTTGACATTAGTTGGAGTTGATAGGATCCGATAGTGCTGAGAATTCGGGCCGCCCGGCCCGAGCCCGATGGGCTATTTCAAAAATTCGGGCCGACCTGGCCCGGCCCATTGAGAATACGGGCCGGCTCGGCCCGGCCCGAATTTTTGAAATATAAGCCCAACCCGGCCCGCGGGCTTAGAGCGGGCCGGGCAGGGCCTAGCCCAATTTTTTAAATTTTTATTTAATTTTATTTTTTATTTGTAATTTTTGAATAAATTTGTATATTTTTTATAATTTAATAATTTATCTTACATAAAAAATAAAAAATTTTATACTTTGTTAAAAAAAATTTATTATACTATTTCTATTAATTTTTATATTTATATTTATATTATAATTGCTTAGTTAGTACTTAATAATTATAATATTAGTTAGTTAGTTAACTTAATATTATAATTAAACTTTTAATTTTAGTTGTTTAAGATTATAATTATTTATCAGTGTTTGCTTAGTAGTTATTTTTGATTAAATATTACTGAATTGAAAAATAAATTAAGTACATAATAGAAATTATAAATTTTATTAAAAAATAAGGATACAAAAAAGAAAGTATAAAATTGAAATTTAAAATTTTATTGATATCATGATTGCCTCATTAAAAATTTTACTAAGTAAAACCCATTGGGATAAAACCTCAGTAAAGAAAAAAGAGTGCAATCTTAATTCATATTTATAATTTTACAATGAAAAAAATATATCAATTAGCATCAGCATCCGGAAGGGGGAGCCGCAGGAGCATTGTCAATATCATCATCATCGATTATGGTCATTTCGTTAAAGTGCTGGAGTATTTCTTGATCTTCTACTGTATATTGTATCCTTTTATCTGCATGTTCCCAATCTTTTAGGCATATAAGCACCTCGACCATCTCAGGTGTTAATAAGGTCCTCTGATATTCAATTATCCTTCCAGCTGTGCTGAATGCTGATTCAGAAGAAACTGTCGAAACAGGAATAGTTAAGATGTCAGTGCTAAATGGGAAAGTACTGGAAAATTTATCGACTGCAACCTCCACCAATCTAAAATTTTGAAATCTTCAGTATTTGTAGTTGAGTCTAGCAGTAAAAAATCTGTATCTAAGTATTTTGCGAGCTCCGAGTGTGTCGTACTCGTGGTAGTTGAACTTGCTGAAAGTGGACGAGTAACACTCGAACTTGATGAAGAGCCCGATCTTGCTGGAGCAGAGAAAAAATCCAAAACTTTTTTCTTTTTTCGATCACCAGCAGTTGGAAGAGTTTATTCGGTTTCAATGTTAACTTGCTGCCCAAATTTATTCTGATAACTTGCAAAAATCTCAAATAACTTGCATTTAGTGTTAGTAAATGTTAAAGAATACGTTGAAGCAAAATTTACATTCATATGTTCAGAAATATAAATTATTATTATTTAATTATTATTTTATTATATATATATTTTAATAAAAAATTGTTAATTATTTTTTTTATTTTTTAAATAACGGGCGGGCCGGGCCGGTCCATCGGGCTTAAATATTTGGGCCGGACCGGGCCGGCCCGCCAGGCCTAAAAGGAGAGTCCAGCCCAGCTCTTACTATAGGGCCGGGCTTTTATCGGGCTCATAAAATACGGGCCAGGCCAGGCCACCGACCGGGCCTAAATTACGGACCGCGGGCCGGCCCGTTTGGTCCGGCCCAAATTCCCAGGTCTAGGATCCGGAATGGGCATGGATCAAAGTAAAAGATTTGGAGTCCAAACAAGCCTTTTAGTTAGGTTACAGGATTTGGAATGGGCCGGGTGCTTGGGGCGACCCAGCCGGGTCGGCTACCTAGGGCACCCGACGGAGGGCTAGGCCTTAGGCTTGCAGGGGCTGTTGGTCCAATGGACTGATGTCACGTGTCTCTGACCCAGCATGGGGGACAGAAAGGTGGTTGTCACCGGCGCCTGCAGTGGCAGTCCCTGTCAGAGTAGGTGGCGGCGAGTGGCGATGTGACGTGTTGCAGTAGTGGGTGGGTGACGCCTGCGGCTGACGGGTACAGTGACAGGACTCGTGTCAGATGTCGGGTAGCAGGTGGAGTGTGGTCCCGGGGGACTGATGTCAGCCCTGTATGTAATCTATCAGGCAGAGTGCTCGGAGCACCATTTATCCCGGGTACACGGTTCACCTGGTGAGACGGCAAGATTGGGTCGGATGTCCGTGCTCTTCGGGAATCGTATCTGGTCACTCGTAGTCGGGCTACTAGCATTCGGTCCGGGCGGCGGGACACTTGCTTTAACGGTCGGGGTTAGTCAGAAATGGTACTTCCTGGTCGGAGCAGATCACGACATCAACATAAGCCCCCTAGCATCTCTAGGCAAATTCGGCCAGGGATGCTCTGTGTACTCACGACGCAAAGTGATTGAGCTCCTCGTCTGGTCTTTCGCTGCTCGGCATTTGTTCTCGCCGTCATGGTGTAGTCGGCCGTTCGGGTATGTTCGGGTGGCCAGGGAAGCTGGTTAGATCGGGTGCCACGCGTCGGTTACTGCCACGTGTCATACCATGATTGGTGGGAAGGCAGACTGACACTTCAAATTTCAAAATTTGAAAAGGGCGGGATTGGTGGGAAGCCAAATCGGTGCCTGGAAATTCGCGCCTATATTAACTGTTGAGACTTCGCCTATAAATAGGGGAGGGGTTCCTCATTTTTCTCATCGCTTGCGAATAAGTTTATATTTCTGGTGAGAGCTGCCGAAGACTGCCGAGAACTACAGAGGAGTTGCTTCAAAGTCCAGCACCGAGAACATCCGAGAAGGTAAAGAGTTTTATTTTCAACATGAGTGATATGTCGGACTCCGAGAACGACATCTTGTCTGAGTGCATAGACGTTACGGGGGGCTCGAGTCTGACCTCGAGCACGAGTTCGTCGTCGACCGAAGCGATGGCCCCAAGCGGCCGAACACCCGACCACCTGTCGGGTATTTCGGACGTCCCTTCTATGACCGACCCGATTATGCCAACCAGCCGAGGAAGAGAGGGTACCGCTCGGCTGGAAGAGATTTTGCAGCTGGGTCTGAGTACTCGACCGTACCGCCGATTTATTGAGGAGCTGAACGGGACCACTCAAGCACAGCCGGCTCCAGTGGTTGACCTCACGGCGGAGGGAGGGAATGCATCCTAGAGGACAGCCAGCCAGGCCAGCACGTCTGGCTGGGAAGTTTCCCAGGACTTCGAGAGCTCCGCCCCGTCTGGGGAGCCCATCCAGGCTCATCAGGGGCCTCGTAGCCGGCCCATGCGCATCAACGACCAACGTGTGTACCGTAGGTCCGACTTGGAGATGGTAGATCTAGCCGGCGGCCGCCCCATGTACATTGTGGACTATTATACGTCCGTCGTTACCCTGAGGTATCTCACGGTGCTCCGAGAAGAATTTCTCATCCCCAGCGAGGTGGATTTGGTGGTTCCTGGTGAAAACGACTTCCCTTCCCATCCATCCCCCGGCTACATCGCACTGTCGGCGGAGTACTTCCGGGCTGGACTTCATCTGCCCTTCCACCCATACTTGAGGCGGGCACTTACTAGGCTGAACGTCACCCCAGCTCAGCTAAATGCGAATGCTTATCGCATCCTGGCCGGCTGCTTCATTCTGTGGACAAGGGGCTGCCGTTCAGGGCTTTCCAAAACCTCTATAGGATGAAGTCAGCTCCGTCATCCTCGGGATTCTATTATTTCCAAGGTTTCAAGGGGACATTCATCACGGGATGCCCGGACTCCGATAAGCAGTTCAAGCACCTGTGGTTCTACTCAGGCGGTTGGTGGCTACACGAGCATCTCCCATACGAGGAAGTTCCTCCGTCGGAGAGGGTTCTCGTGGCGTTCAGGAGGGGCTACTTGTGGACTCGGGCACCACATATACCGGAGTTGACCTTGGTGAAGGTAGAAGCACTTCGGGGACTTTCCGATCCTGAATGGGGCCAGCAAAGGCTGCTAACCCCGGCGAGCCTAGAAGAGCACCATTGGTTTGGCTCCTCGTTGACATCCGGCCGCCTCGACGACCAACCGAGGACCTCCCGACCAGGGGAGGTCACTATCGCACAAATGCCGGAGCCTGCTGTCCACTACCGCTCCCGGACAAGCATGCCCGACCGGTCCGGAGTTCCACGGGGGGTGCCGACAGCTATGGTCCATGACCGGCCGTCCGGTGACCCATCCTGCGGGACTTGGGGTCCTCGGGTTGCCGATGAGGATATGGATCTGGTGATCCGGGACCTCTACCCTACTCGAGGGCTTCGGATCAAAGGTCGTTATTTTTTGAAGTCTTTGACTGATCCGGCTATACAAGAACTAACCGACTTTCATTTCCATTGCAGAGCCAATGTCCGACCGTTAGCAATGCGGGACCAAGCGTTCGAGCGAAGAGGAGAGGAGAAGCCGGTTGCAAAAGATGGCCAAGCTGGGTGATCGCAGCAAGGGCAAGGCTGGAACCTCGATCGTCACTCCGCCGAGTCGGGGAGTGATACCCCCGAGGGTCCCGGCTACCCAATCGGCGGTACCGACGGCTGCTTTGGCTCCTCAGGTTGTGAGGCCTCCGGCTGCCCCGGCTCCTCAGGCTCCTGGGCCTCTGGCAGCTCCGGCTTCCCGACCATCCGACCACTCGGAGTCTCGTTCGAGCCGTCCAAGGGAGGACCGACCAGTTGCCACAGCCACCGCTCCCCGGAGTCATCGAGAGGATCCAAGACCTCGAGACATTCCCCTGTCTGCGGAGCTTTCAAGGCAGAAAGCGATACACAAGGCGCTTGTATCCAAGTTTGGGGACAAACTGACTCTCGAAGTGGCCGAGTCATCCAAGCGCTCGGACCCCGTTGCAGCCTTCGTGACTACGCCGACAAGCTTATCGAGGTAATTAGTAACTGTTTTTCTCGGAGTGACCGTTCACGGTTTTATCTAACCGATCTATTGCCAGGCCTTATGTATCGCCTTCTCTGGGAGCGCGGCTACGAGGGGGTACGCCAACCAAATGGCGGACGAGGTAAAGTCGGCGGATGCCAAGGCCAGAAGCCCGAGGCGTGCGGAGAAGGAGGTGAAGGCCACCAAGGATGCAATGGAGGAGGCCAAGAAGAAGGCCGAGGAGCGGGCAAAGTCCGCTGAGGATGGGGCGGAGTCTGCCGAGGCGTGGGCTCGGGGCACCGAGAAGGACACTTCGAATGCCAAGATGGCTCGGTGCGAGATGGAGGAGGCTCTGAGAAAGGCTTTGAACGATCTCGCCTCTGCCCAAGCAGAGCACGAGCGGTACATCCAGGTTGTCTTTCCCGCCGCCCTCAAAGAGGCCTGAGCTCAGGCGGTAGAGGATTTCCTTCAGTCCGAGGACTTTATCTCCCGTCTGGTTGCCGAATATAAAGAGGGCATGCGGGACATGAAGGCCGGGTTCACCGGGGCCAACCCATCGGTGGTCGGGGTGGACTGGTCCTTTGTGTCTGAGGAATCCGAGGAAACCGCCATCGAGGAGGCCCCAAAGGAGGGGGAAGTCTCCGGTGCTGCCCGTGTTTCTGAAGAAGTAGTTATCCTCGATGATCCGGGGCAGCCTGTCACCACCGAGCAGCCGACCACTTCCGTGCCTGATGACCCAGCGAGCAACTTCTCCCTCCCGGACCAGCTGAACAGAAGCCTTCTCCTCTTTTGGACACATTTTTGTTTTGTTTGTTTTGTTGTTTTTTTTTTTGGATTCGGGGGTGTCCAAATTGTACCCCCTCCTTTACCCAATTAATGAATACTCTCTTTTTTTTTTTTTTATGCTTTTTTCCTTCTCGTATTCTCTTCAATCTTTATTCGTTTATCAAAGTATGTTTATGATCTGAGGGATTCTGACCCGAGTACTCCCTTCCCCCCCAGGTTGGTTTGGGTGAATCCAAAATTGATCTAACTCCAACCTTGGTCGGGCGAATGCAGTCTAGTCAGGTGTGTCCTCAGACAGATACAGGGTTCTGCTCGGGCACCTCCTTTCGATCGGCGCACGGTCATGGGACCCAACCCTGTGGTCCGGGAACCACAGGAGATTTCTGCATGGGCAGATGTTGGGTCCTGCTTGGGCACCTCTAATTCTGGTCAGTGCCCGGTCGATGGACCTTGCTCCGTGGTCCGGGAACCACAGGAGTTGGTTTGCAAGGGCAGTTGGGTCCTGCTCAGGCACCTCCAATTCTGGTCATTGCCCGGTCTTGGGACTTAACCCTGTGGTCCGGGAACCACAAGAGATGTCTGCAAGGGTAGATGTTGGGTCCTGCTCAGACACCTTCAATTTTGGTCAGTGCCCGGCCTTGGAACCTAACTCCGTGGTCCGGGAACCACAGGAGTTGGGGGTCTACAAGGGCAGGTGGGTCCTGATCGGGCACCTCCAATTCTGGTCAGTGCCCGGTCATGGGACCTTGCTCCGTGGTCCGGGAACCACAGGAATTGGTCTACAAAGGCAGATGGGTCCTGCTCGGGCACCTCCAATTCTGGTTAGTGCCCGGTCATGGGACCTAACTCCGTGGCCCGGGAACCATAGGAGTTGGTCTGCAAGGGCAGTTGGGTCCTGCTCGGGCGCGTCCAATTCTGGTCAGTGCCAGGTCTTGGGACCTAACCCTGTGGTTCGGGAACCACAGGAGATGTCTGCAAGGGCAGATGTTGGGTCCTGCTCGGCCACCTCCAATTCTGGTCAGTGCCCGGTCTTGGGACCTAACTCCGTAGTCCGAGAACCACAGGAGTTGGGGGTCTGCAAAGGCAGGTGGG
Organism: Ficus hirta; assembly: GCA_038430175.1. Classification (NCBI taxonomy): domain Eukaryota; kingdom Viridiplantae; phylum Streptophyta; class Magnoliopsida; order Rosales; family Moraceae; genus Ficus; species Ficus hirta. The sequence continues at coordinate 19,233,616 of CM076585.1, read as the reverse complement.
TCCTGCTCAGGCACCTCCAATTCTGGTCAGTGCTGGGTCATGGGACCTTATTCCGTGGTCCGGGAACCACAGGAGTTGGTCTGCAAGGGCAGATGGGTCCTGCTCGGGCACCTCCAATTCTGGTCAGTGCCTGATCATGGGACCTTGCTCCGTGGTCCGGGAACCATAGGAGTTGGGGGTCTGCAAGGGCAGATGGGTCCTGCTCGGGCACCTCCAATTCTGGTCAGTGCCCGGTCATGGGACCTTGTATAAATAGAACACTGAGTCATGGTAGAACTTCTTTATTCATTAATTTGATTTTTACATCGACTGTCCAATACCAAATTACTGATAAAAGCGCTTCAGGTGGTCGGCATTCCATGGGTGTCCTAGGATTCTGTCCTCTTGATTGGCTAGCCGGTACGTCCTTGATTGCATTACTTCGGTGATCCTGTATGGTCCGTCCCACTTAGGACCGAACGAACCTAGCCCGGGTTCTTGGACCAAAACCTTTTTCATCACTAAGTCCTCTACTCTGAAGACTCACGGTCGAAATTTCTTGTCATAGTACCTGGCTACGACCTGGTTACGGGCAACTGTTCGAATCAGAGCTTGGTCTTGTCGCTCCTCAACCAGGTCAAGCTCGGGCAACATCTACTCAGCGTTGTCTTCTTCATCTTAGTTCTCTACTCGGAGACTCGGCAACCCTACTTCAACCGGGATAACAGCCTCTACCCCGAATGCCATAGCGAAAGGGGTTTTTCCGGTTGCGGAGAACTTAGTTGTCCGATAGGCCCAGAGTACTCAGGGCAGCTCATCAATCCAAGCCCCTTGTGCCTCTTAAGGTTCTTTTTCAAGTTCTCCTTGATGGTTTTATTGACGGCTTCCACCTGTCCATTACTCTGAGGGTGCCCGGGAAAGGAGAACACTTTCTTTATCCCAAACTGCTCACAAAGCACGATGAATTTCAGATTGTCGAACTGCTTTCCATTGTCCGTGACCACGGTGTGGGGGAGCCCGAAGCGACATATGATGTTCTTCCACAAAAAGTTGGTACACTTTGCCTCAGTTTGCTGGGCCAAGGGTTCTACCTCGACCCAATTCGTAAGATAATCTATTACTACGAGGCAATACCGAAGTTGAGACCGGGCCATAAGTAGTGGTCCGATTAGGTCGAGGGCCCACTTGGCGAATGGCCAGGCACATACTACCGAGGTGAGCTTTTCGGGATGAGACTTGATAGCCTTGGCAAACTGTTGGCACTTTAGGCATTTCTGGGTGAACTCCATCGCGTCCTTGCCCATGGTCGGCCAATAGTACCCTTGCCTAAGGCACTTGAAAGCTAGGGCTTTCCCCCCAGAATGGTTCCCGCATACTCCACTGTGTATCTCTTTCATCACGTACTCGGCTTCAGCCGGACCAACACACCGTTGGTAAGGGACAGAATGCCCTCGGTGGTACAACCTCCCGTTGATAAGCGTGTACCTTGCCGAGGTGTTTTTGACCCTCCTGGCCTCTTCTCGGTTCTCGGGCAACGGGACTCGGTGAGGTAACGGACAATCGGGTCCATCCAAGTCGTCGCGTTCTCGGAACAGAGGACCTGCTCTTCTCGCTCGATGCTCAGCAGGTCGAGCCGCTCTATGGGGAACGATACAAGGCCGTCTATGTCATTCCCTGAGGCGAGTCAAACGAGGGCATCCGCCTCAATGTTCTCGGAACGCGGTATCCGGGTTATAAGCCGGCTCCTGAACTGACCAAGTAGGGTTTTTACCTTCTCCAGGTATTTCGCCATTCGCTCCTCCTTTGCCTGGAATTCTCCTGTCACTTGATTGACAATGAGCATCGAGCCGCTAAAAATCTCGATGTCCTGTACTCCAAGTTCCCGGGCTAGGCTGAGCCCGGATATGACAGCCTCGTACTCTGCTTCGGTATTGGATGCCTTGAAGTTGAAGCGTAGTGCTTGGCTGGTTTTGTACTGGTCTGGGCTGACCAGGACAAGTCCTGCTTCGGAGCCCCCCGCGTTAGGGGGCCTGTCAATGAACAACTTCCACCTCTCGCCGCTCGGGTCATTAGCTGCCGGGCCGTCATCCTCGGGCTTGACCGCCTTCTCCGAGTACCCTGGAGTCGGTCAGGGAGCACCTGTGAATTCGGCCACGAAGTCAGCTAGCGCCTGGGCTTTGACCGTGGAGCGGGGGATGTACTCAATGTCAAACTCCCCGAGTTCTATAGCCCACTTTGCGATTCGTCCAGATAGCTCAGGGTTCTTGAGAACCTGGCGAAGCGGGTAGCTGGTCGGAACACGGATCGGGTGACCTTGGAAATAAGGCCTCAACTCACGGGCTGATGAAACCAACGCCAGGGCTAATTTTTCCAGTGGGGTGTACCTCCCTTCTGCTCCTTGGAACGCTTTGCTGCTGTAGTAGACCGGGTACTGTATATTCTCGTCTTCTCGGATCATAACGGAACTGACAGCCTTCTCGGAGACGGCGAGGTAAACATACAGTACTTCCTCGGGAAGTGGCTTCGACAGCAGCGGCGGGCTCGCCAGATACTCCTTCAGGCCTTCAAAGCCTTCTTCGCATTTGTCATCCCAATCAATCCTCCCCTTGCCCTTGAGCGCCTGGAAGAACGGGAAGCATTTGTCGGTGGACCTGGATACGAATCTGGAGAGGGCTGCGATCATCCCGGTTAGCTTTTGGACTTCCTTGGTCGTCCGCTGTGGTTGTAAATCCACGACAGCCTGGGCCTTGGCGGGGTTAATCTCAATCCCCCGGTGGTTCACCATGAACCCGAGAAACTTCCCAATTCCACCCCAAACGCGCATTTGGCGGGGTTGAGCTTCATCCTGTATTGTCGTAGGATGTCGAAACAGGCACGGAGATCCTCGATGTGGTCGCCCATGTGTCGGCTTTTTACCAACATGTCGTCCATGTACACCTCCATGGACTTCCCGATGAGTGGGGCGAACATCTTGTTCATCAACCGCTGGTAGGTCGCTCCGGCGTTCTTGAGGCCAAACGGCATAACCTGGTAACAGTACAGCCCCTGGTCGGTTGTGAATGTCGTTTTGGCCTGGTCGGATTTGCTGAGGGTGTCTGGTTGTACCCCGAGTACGCGTCCATCAAACTGAACAGCTCGTGGCCGGCCGTTGCGTCGACGAGCTGGTGTATTCGGGGAAGTGGGAAGCAGTCATTTGGGCATGCCTTGTTGAAGTTGGTGTAGTCTATGTAGACTCGCCACTTCCCGGTGGACTTCTTGACCAAGACCACATTGGCCAGCCATTCGGGGTACGTCACCTCCCGAATGAATCCTGCCACGAGCAGTTTCTTCACCTCCGTGTTGATGGCCTCATATCTCTCGGGTTGAAGGCTCTTCTCTTCTGGATTACGAGCTTGTGCCTCGGGTTGACGCTCAGCTGGTGACATATCACCGTCGGGTCAATTCCAGGCATGTCTTCATGAGACCAGGCGAAGACGTCCTTGTGCTCTCGGAGGAACCGCTCGAGTGCTGCTCGGGTACCCGGGTTGAGTTTTGATCCGAGCATTACGGTCCTCTCCGGATGCTCGGGGTCCAGCTGGTAGGGCACCAAATCCTCAACGGGGTGTGCTCGGACTTCTTCCTCGGGTATCCGGGGGTCGAAGTCGCTCAAGTGCTTGACTTCTCCGCTGAGGGCCTCGATTTCGTCCACCGTGAAGATGGCTGCCACAGTGATCGGGGCACACTTTGTTCACCGCCTCCATGTAGCATTTTCTCGCCCCTTCCTGGTTTCCTCGGAAGACGCCGACTCCACTCTCGGTGGGGAATTTCATTGCCATGTGGTAGGTAGAAACCACCACCTTCAACGCGTTGAGGGTTGACCTTCCCAGGATGACGTTATAGACGGATGGCCTGTCTACAATGATGAACTTCACCATCCGAGTCACCTTCTCCAGGCCGTCCCCGATCGTGACCGGGAGGAGCACGGTGCCTGCCGAGTGGACGCAATCACCGGCGAACCCATACAAGGGTGTCTGGGCGGGCGTCAACACGGCTCCCTCGATCTTCAACCTCAAGAACGCGTCCATGAACAGGATGTCCGCTGAACTCCCGTTGTCAATTAGGACGCGGCGGATGATGTTGTTGGCTACTTGGACCTCTCCGACCAGTGCATCGTTATACGGGTGGAGCAACCGGTTCGCCTCATCATCCGTGAAGGTGATCGGGGCACTGTCTTGGTGGCATATCTTGGAAATATGCTATGCCATGTTGATGTATTCTCAGCGAGCAAACTGCCTAGCCTCACGGGCATAACTTCTTCGGCTACTAGCGGTGTCTCCAGTAGCCGTTCCGCCAAAGATGGTGTGGACAATGTGCTCCTGCCCCGGCTCGTTTGTCTGATTGGTCGGTCCAGGATTCTGCCGAGCGAACGACGTGGCTCGATTGCTCGTTCCAGCCGGGGTGATTATTCTCTCCACAAACTCCCGCAGGTGGCCATCCTGGATCAACAGCTTGATCTGGTCTCGTAGCTGTATGCAATCCTTCGTGTCGTGGCCCACGTCCTTGTGGAAGTTGCAGTACTTATTCTGATTTCTCCGAGCACGATCAGCCCGGATTGATGGTGGGTCTCGGAGCAGTCCCCGACCAGACACCTGGCTAAGGATGTGTTCGACGGTTGCGACCAGCGGGGTGTACTGGCGGAATCTTCCCGCGGGCGTTCTCAGACAAGGATTGGCCTCGGTCTTGTTGTCAAAGACCACGGTCTTACCTTTATCTGGTCGACTATGGTCGGGGTGATTTCTGTCCTACTTCCTTCCAGGAAGCCGGGGTTGTTCTCGGGTTGCAAGCCCTCGCCCCCTGACGTACTCGTCCGCTTCGGCATGTCTCCAAGCGATGCTCTTCAAGTGCGCAAAGGTGGGCAGCCTATCGCAGACGAGCATCCAGACGAGGTGGGTGTCCTTGACGCCTTCCTGGAAGGCCTGTATCAAGGTGTCGTCCGTGCAGTTCTCGACTTGCACGACGGCTCTGTCGAAGTGCTCGAGATATTTTTCAGCGTTTCGGCCTCGCATTGCTTTATACCGAACAGGTGGGATGCTCCTAGTTTCCTAGTCTTCGACCCCAAGAACGCGGCTGTGAATGAGTCCGCCAACTGTTTGAAGCAGCCGATCGATCCAGGGGCCAGCCTCCGGTACCACTGCCGAGCAGCCCCGGTTAGGGTTAGGCAAAAGGACTTGCAGAGGGCAGCTTTGTTGGCGTTCTGATTTAGCATGTGTGCTTGGTAGTTCTCGAGGTGCTCGTCCGCATCCGTGGACCCATCGTAAGATGCCACGTATGGCATCTTGAACCTGGCCGGGTAAGGTGACGCCATAATGGCTGGAGTGAAGGGCGGGTCAACTGCTCCGACCTGCTCTAGCCCGTATTGTTGGCCCACCAGCTGGTCGAGCTGTCGCTAAAGGTGATCCAGCCTGCTTCGGTCACGATCCTCCTCCTTCGGCTTTTCCACAGAACGCTCTCGGCATAGGCGCCGATAAATGCCTGGTCTTCCCAGGCGATAAAAAACAGAAGTGGTGCTCCCCCGTATGTTCACGGTCTCCCTCGGGTGATAGTCCGGGTCGTCCCAGCAGTCGCCAGCGGCTCGGACGCTCCTGAGTGGGTGGCTCGAGTGTGGCGGCTTATCGAGCGCACCCTGCTCGGTCCTTCCTTTTCGTCCCGCTGCTGCCACCCAAGGCTCTCCCTGTGTGACCGATCACTCCTTCGGTCACCCTTGGGCGAAGGGTCTCCTGGTCGGCCCGCGGACCTGGATGGCCTGGTCGGCGTTGACTCGGCGGGCTCCTGCTGTTCTCGAGGAAGCCAGATATTATGAGACTCCCGGAAAGCCTCCATGAGAACCTGTACAGTTTGGGTCAAACTTTGGACGTTCCCGGCGAGGATCTCCATCTGAGTGGGCTTGCGTTGTGCTTGGGCTCCTCTCCTACACGGGGGTCGCCGGGTACTCTGGGAACCAGTGGGGGCAGGATTGTCATCTTGGATCTCTTGTTCATTTCTCTCGTCCATTATTGGTGGTTGGGCGCTTGGGGAGGGCGAGTGATGAGGTTGTGGTTGCTGTAAAGGCGCGGGGCCCTCATTCTAGTGTCAAAATGTTGATGTCGAAAATGACTCCTGCAGCAAGACCTAATGTGATCGGTTGATCCGATCGGGTTCGGCCAGTCGCTCCGCGGTATGCTCACCTGCGAAAAGGAAGCACCTCAGAAGTGATGGGGACACCGGTGTGGTGTCTGCCGTGGGCACTCCGATACTTAAGTCAGCGAGGGTACTGATGAGCAAATAGGGAGGCAGAGCTTTGACAAGGTAAAAATGACCATACCTGAATTTGTTGATTCTTCTTCTATTTATAGACACCTCTCGCAGGTCCGGGTGCTCGGGGTGACCCAACCGGGTCGGCTACCTAGGGCACCCGGCGGAGGGCTAGGCCTTAGGCTTGCAGGGGCTGTTGGTCCAATGGACTGATGCCACTTGTCTCTGACCCAGCATGGGGGACAGAAAGGTGGTTGTCGCCGGCGCCTGCAGGGGCAGTCCCTGTCAGAGTAGGTGGCGGTGAGTGGTGATGTGACGTGTTGCAGTAGTGGGTGGGTGATGCCTGCGGCTGACGGGTACAGTGACAGGACTCATGTCAGATGTCGGGTAGCAGGTGGAGTGTGGTCCCGGGGGACTGATGTCAGCCCTGTATGTAATCCATTAGGCAGAGTGCTCGGAGCACCATTTATCTCGGGTACACGGTTCGCCTGGTGAGACGGTAAGATTGGGTCGGATGTCCGTGCTCTCCAGGAACCGTATATGGTCGGTCGTAGTCGGGCTACTAGCATTCGGTCCGGGCGGACGGACACTTGCTTTAACGGTCGGCGGTAGTCAGAAATGATACTTCCTGGTCGGAGCAGATCACGACATCAATAGTATGTATGTAAAGAAAAGATGCATCTCAAATTTACTCAAACAATATCAGATTTTGTAATTACATTTAGTTAAGTTATGATTTATGTGACATGATGTTGAAGATATCGGATCAAATCAAAACAATATTATCCGGTTAGAAAATCTCACTCATTCTTTGGCAACAATAATCCAAAAGAACAAAACAATCAAGTTATAAAAGTCATACATACACACATGTATACATACATATATAAATGGATTTATATTTATATACATCTGTATCTACAGAATACAGCGACATGGCTCCTTTTCTTGATTTCTTCAAAATGATGTACACTAATACGTTACTATTACTATTCATGAGGGGAAAAAAAAAAGTGGAATTAATTCGAGAGCACTGAATTTTAAACAGTGGTTATGTACCTCCCAGATAGAAGTCCAGCTATACTCATAAATTTACGTAGCCATCAACCGCGTCATTTCGAGGTAATTTCATTAATATTTGTTTCTTTTTTTTTTTTTAACTTTCATTTTTCCTTTATATGAACAAACTAGCAACGTTTGTGGTTTTCCCATGAAGTACTGAACCAAGTATTCACAAAACGTTGACCAAAAGTACTTACAGACCTTGCAAGTCAATCAGCGTCTTCATTTTTCGAGATATTTGAATTCCTCTCTTTGTTTGCTATAGAATACTACGTTGTTAATAATAACTAAAACCTTATCCCTTAAAAAGAAGGAAAAAAAAAAAAGCCATAAATTATTAAGGGGATATGTCCAAAAATGGCACGGTTAAAAATTTACTTTTTAGTAATTATCCCTAGCTAATTTAGTAATATTAGCAAAATTTCCATTTCGTAGAACTTCATGAGTCAATAATTCATGTGATTGAAAGTTGATAATTAAAAAAAAAATGAAAGCACATATTATAAAATGTACTGTTATCCTGTAAATGAGAAATGAAACTTAGTTAATCTATAATTTATTAAGATCAATTTATTATTATTTATCAAAATTAAATCAATCAAAGATTTAAGAAAGTTTGTTTAAAAAGAAATAACATTTTTCATTTAACATAATTAGATTCATTTACTTAAAATAAACTTTTAAAAAGAGCCCACCAAAAATTTTCATTTTTTTAGGGATTAATTATTGTAAATCGTAATGGGCAAATAATTAATGTGTGTATGATCTCATTCTTCCTTTACTCCACCATTTGTTTTTTGAAATAAAAATTATCATTCAAGATAAACGGGATACAAACACCAATAACAAAGATCAAATAACCATATGGTACAAGAGATATAACCATCGACTAAGATTAATTACATCAGTAAAATCTGATCAAGTTTAGTGAGGAGGACATAAGCTGAGACCTGATGGCGGGAAAATTCATCGAATTCCTTGGTAATCCTAAAATCGAGCATGTACAAAGCTCTTTCTACAAAAAATCTATAATTAATGTAATATTCTGATCGATCAAGAGACAGTCACTCACAGTACAGAGACTGCAATAAGCTTCACCAAGTTGTAAAACTAGCGGTACCAATAGACATATACCAATAGACATATATACCACTAGAAAATAACTCAAGCAGAACACAAAAAAAAAAAAAAAAAAAAAAAAAAAAAACCGAAGATGGGATAACTACCTCCTTTATTACACAATTAAAACTAAAACACAAAAACAAAACGTTAATAAAAAAAATAAAAAATAAAAAACATCGACTGCAAAATCCTTGGCCCACGTAAAATAACCACTCCACCACACGCTATAACTCAAAGGAAAACAATCGACTCGAGATAAGAGGTCACCACACCTACCATCAGACCACTAAGGTATCACTGGATCCCAAACTGTCGGAAGCTTGTCGGCTAGATCTGATCGAGAAACTCTCATCTAGAACCTTCCAACTCCATTCCAGCCGAAATCGCCGAACCGCCGATCACCCTTGTCAGCCGCGGCAGCGGCGGTGGTGGAAGTCCCAAACAAAAAGAAATCCTAGATATAAGAAATTTGAGAGAATAAGGGGTAGAGAGAAAGGGAAACATGACTCCTACTTTTCTTCTGTTTCAAATTTTTTTCTTTTTTTTGTGTGTTTTACTCCACCATTTCAAATTACTATGTTAGCTAGTCAATTCAACGTTAATTATATATGCTTCAATATTTAGAAGTCACAAACTTCTTTTTTTTTTTTCCAATGAAAAAGCAAATTCACAAGCACATGGGAGCATTCTCACTGTGTGCAGTACGCCCTTTACTTGTTCCTTAATTTTTTCTGTATTACTTGTACCTCAATTTACCAAGTCGAAAAAAATTTACGATTCAAAATCCTCAAAAAAAAAAAAAATTGTTTTTTGAATTTGAGATAGGAGATTCGAACTCTACATCTTTTAGTAGAGTCAGGTATAAAAATTATCACGGAGTCAGATGTAAAAATTGCTATTAAATTATATTTGTAACCATCAAAATATTCAATTTTCAATAGAAAAGGCAAACAAAATCCTACCAAAAATTAGCATTTATTTTTCCTAATAATATGACTATATATCCTTTCTTAGATCATTAGTTACTAGCATTATAGCACATAAGCGGCAAATTGACTTGCTATGCTACGGATTTTAAAATTAAAGGGGTAAGTCTAAAAGTTTTTAATTTGGGGACTGACAAAGAGCTAGGATGTAGGATAGTTCTTTTCTATTTTTTTTTTCCTTATAAAATCAACTAACGTGATTATATATATATTTTTAATGGAAATTATCATTTAAGATAAAACGGGATACAAATATCAATAACAAAGATAAAAACAACCATGTAGTACAAGAGGTATAACCCTCGACTAAGATCGATTCCATCAGTAAAATATGATAAAGCTCAGTGTAGACATAAGCCGAGATCCGGTGATGGAAAATTCCTCGAATTCCTTGACAATCCTAAAATCGAGCATGCACAAAGTTTTTTTTTTTTTTTTTTAAATCTAGAATCAATAGAATATTCCGATCAATAGAGAGACAGTTACCTGCAGCATAGAGACTGCAACAAACTTCACCAAACCATAACACTAGCAGAACCAATAGACATATACCGCTAGAAAATAACTCAAGTAGAAAACACACACAAAAACAAACTAGAGGTGGGTGAACTACCTCCTTTATTACAAAATTAAAACTAAAACACAAAAACAAACCATTAATATAAAAAAATTGACTGCAAAATCCTCGCCCTACATGAAACAACTACTCCACCGCACTCCACAACTCAAAGGAAAACAATCGACTCGAGGTAAGAGATCACCGCACCTACCATCAGATTACCAAGGCATCGCTGGATCACAAACCACCGGAAGCTTGTCGGCTAGATTTGATCGTGAAACTCTCATCTATAACCTTCCGACTCCAATCCCGCCGAAATCACCGATCACCCTCGTCAGTCGCGGCGGTGACAATGGTGGAAGTCCCACACAAAGGGCCTAACGTGATTATAAATTAGTTATTGAATATCTGTTTATTGGCACCTAGATTTTTTTTAATATTAATTAAGTGTGATTTATATATATATATATATATAATCTATATATATTACATAAGAGGTTGTTTCCATAAATGATATTCCTAAACTATCACTTTGTCTCATATTAGCTAATGACTTTTGATTTTTCTTATCACATTCCCTTAAACTATTTTACTATTATGCCAAAGGTCTCTTACTCTCTTTATCAATATTTTGCAAAATATTTATTCAAAAACTTGAATACATTTTTATCACATGAGCTTTATTTATACAAAAATTAATAATTAAAATATTTTTGGAGTAAAATTATACCTCAATTAAAGATATTTTGAAACTAAACTATACTTGCATCAAAGATATATACAGCATTACATGAGATATTTTAGACGTGCAATTTCCATCCTAAAAACATTTGCTTATGAATTTAATTTTAAATAAAGCTCACATAATATGAATATGTTCAATTTTCATTTATTTTTTTTACGGAACAATAACACGAAGGTCGTTTGCATGAAAAAATAAATTCAAAATAGTATGATGTATAAACTTTAAATCAAATACCAATACCAATACAAGACTAAATATATATTCAATCAAGAATCATTAATGAAAATAACCCTAATATTATTCATTCTCACGAACCAAACACATCCTAAAAATAAACACAGCAAGTTGGGACTTGGAAGAGAGCAATATCAAACTATGAGGTCGTGGTCGAGGCCCTACTGCTAGGAACTAGCTAGCTAGTTTCGTTGGGGTCATTATCATGGCTTAGTTTTACCTAAAGATATTTTATTATGTACATATATATATATATATATATGTGTGTGTGTGTGTGTGTGTGTGTGTGTGTGTGTGTGTGTGTGTGTGTGACTTTTGTCTTCAAACAATTAACTTCCACACCACGTTTTGAAACATAAAAATCATAGTAATTTCACAATATTTATATATCGGATAATTCTATGAGACAATATACAATTAGGATACAATTACCGTTTGATTTGATAATCATAATATTATTACATTTTTAAATGAATATTAGACAATGAATATGATAATTTGACAGAACTAAATGGATATTAGATAATTTTAAAACTGCATATATCCTACTAATTAGGGTTTGTTTTTCTTTCTGATACTCCAAAGAATTCTCTTATACAATAATCAACGAGAAACGGGCTTAAACTAGTCTGAACTTACAAATACGCACACATACATTATATATACAGTGTGTGTGTGTGTATATATATATGTTAATAGAGTGAATATATATATATATATTTATATATTATACGTGTGTATGTTAATTTGCAAAAGATGGTGACCCTGATCAGGACATCTTAACTTTTCACTACTGGCTTGATGAGGGCAAGTCATTAGAGGTGGTGGGGCTTGGTATTAGGATACTCTTTTATGCTTGTACAGTAAAATATATATAGCTAGCTATCTAATAGCTATATAGCTACTCTGTGGGCTGCGTCAATAATACATACCCGTATTCATCAGATCTTGCCAAAATTCCAGCTTATTTGATACTGCTATTACTTGTAAGATTAGGACCTAGTGGGGTGGGGTGGGGGTTTTTTTTTATATTTTTTTTTATAAATAATTTAATAATAACTATTAGGGTATGACATTGGTGCATGCTAAGTCCCTTTTCTAAACACTATTCAACGCCATGGCTTTGTGGTCATGGTACCAAATTGGCCATGAAGCTTATTTTTAGCTGCATGTTTCAGGACATGGGACCACAAAAACTTATGTTTTTAATAATTAGTTGTTACTGAAAGGCAAAATATAGGTGACATATCTAGACACACATAACATATAAAAATATCACCTTTATTAGTTGGCAAAAGAGTAAATATCCTAATTTACTGAATCAGCCATAAAATTAGGAATATATCAATAGTGTTCCAAATTGATATTTTTCTTACATGATTTTATTTCAAATAAAATCTACATGTTAACTATTGGGTCATAAATCATTACGACTGAACCAAAAAATCTAATAGTTACGGATAGAAAATAAATAATAAAAAAGAACCTACTAGAGCAATAGTATTCATCGGTACTGTATTATTTTTACTTTATACTGAAACTAATATATATAAATTTTTTTTTGAAGGGTAATAAATTTCTTTTTGGGATTAAGGATTGGACCCAATTGGATCCCGCGGATAGTCAAATGGTAGAAAGCTAAATAGGAGACAATTTTGTATGATCACTATCGACATTTTAGCAGTTTTTCACCAAATCTTGCTCTTATGGGAATTATTATCATTCCCAACGTGCCAAAACACTACTATTTGGGTCGATAAATGTTGGGATCACTTACTTTTATATATACATACACACACACATAATTATATGTGTTAGACATATCAATTTGAACAGAGATCACTTGCCTCTCATTTAGTTACATGATATACTTGCGTTATATATAATGCTAAAATAATAGTTTCATTATAATATTTTTTGGGCTAAGAATTTTTCAAGTAAAATGTTAAAGAAATATCAATAAATATGGTAGAAATATCAACAGTAGTGAAACTACAGAGTTTTTCCCCCCCTAAATTAAAAAAAAAAAATATATCAAAAGAAACTTGAAATTCTTTAAAAAAAAAATAGTACAAAATTTTTATTTTTGTTTTAATACTTTATCAATATCGACTTATCAGAAGTATATTACATAAATATATATATATATATATATATATTTACTTGTACTTTTAGTGCAACTTCAAAACCCTTAATTCATTTTAGCACATAATTATAGACCTAAATTAAGTTTTTATTTTCAGAAAAATAAAATAGTTATAATCTCATAAGCATTTTGTCACCTAGTATTCTAATTTTAAGCTTATACAACTTTTTTTTTTATACTGAAACTTATATCTAATATGTATAAAGTTTTTCATTGTAAATCTTATCTATTTATATTATAGTTTTCCTAGAGATGAAGTACTGTCATTATTTTCTACTCCAAATTCAAAAAAGAAATAAAGTGACAATATCTTTATGATACTCATATATTAATCCTTATTATCATTCCATACTATGTATATTAATCCTTATTACTATTCCACACTATGTATATTATATGGATAGTTCTATTGGCACACTATATTATATGGGTAGTTCTATTGGCACACCCCCACCCCATTAATCAAATTCTTTAATCACCAAAAAGACCCTCAAACAAAATGACAGAAAAGGACAACAATTATAAACTTAATTACAAAAATAGAATTCTATCATTAAAAAAAAAAACTTAATTTTTTTCCTTCCACACATGTATATATCAATTCCTAAATAAACAACTTATAAATATTGCTACTTTGAAACCTATAATAGAAACCTAATTCTCAAACTAATTTTTATTTTTCAATGATTAATCCAAAAAATTATGATGTATATTAAATCTTGTCGTTGATTTTTTTTTATTGTATATTGTATTTCTCGTTGGGTTCTATATTGTTCATCTTTTATGTCGCCTTTTTATTTTTTCTGGTTTCTATGTTGTTTTTGTTTCTATTTTATTTTTTATTTTTTCCTTTTTGGGTTGTATATTGTTCATACCTTGACGCTTTGTTTCCCCGGCTCTATGTTATTTTCTTTGTTGATTGGGATATATAGGGATATATGAATTTGTTATACCATTATATTATAAATATATATATATATATATATCTCAAGAACAAAGCCTTCTTTTTGTGGTTTTTTTTTTATCTAATAAAGAGCATTTATTTTTATTGTTAAAATGTTTGAACTTGTGTGGTTAATTATTATGACAAAATTTAATATTAAATTCACGAATCTCACATATAAAAAATCTTATTGTTTCAGGTTATGTGGTAGTGAGAAACACCAACGATAATATTTAATGATAATAGAAAAACATTTCCATGTTTCTGAGTGGAGAAGCCAATTTAAAAATTAATTAAAATATTTGGTGATTATATATCGATTTGTTCATTTGATTGAGCAAACTCTTGATATTATCAACCCCAAAAAAAAAAAATAGAACATCAAAATAATTTTAAAAAGTGGGTGTAAAAAGAAATTTGAAATGGTTGAGTAATTTTTATTTTATAGTAGTTATGGATAATTTTGGAAAAGAAAGGAGTATGTATTAAGTAAATTTAATCATTTTTAATTTAAGAGGGTGATGAGTTTAGGAGGGTGTGGAGAGTCAAGAGAGGTATGTCAATAAAACCACTCTAATCATTATTATTATTCCAGACTATGTGGTTTTTGTTTCGTTGAACTTGAGGGTGGGAAATGTAAACTATATCCCTTGTGATAGAGTTAGTTATGAAATTATCACTTATAAATTATTATGTCTGCAATCACCATATTTGGAATATTTAAGAATTAATGTAGAATTTAATTCCTAGAGATGCATAACCACTGCATTACTTACTGTTTTCTTAACATTAAATAAAAAGAAACAAGAAAGGAAAAAAGACCATAGAGATAGTTTGTCAAGTTTGACACGAGTAAAAAACTGATAATTCTCCTTAATAATCTCTATTAGATTTTGAATTTGCTACATATTGCTAAGTTAGTAAACTATTATTATAATACTTATATGTGAATTGGACATTCTTTCTCCATGAGCTAATTTTTGGGATTGAGTTCTATTTAAAATCCTTAAGCCTGG